>JAOVVI020010135.1:0-13227 GCA_028571085.2 Nepenthes alata
TACATCCAGTTCACACATACCCTTCTCACCACACACGGCGAAACTTTACTTATTCAGCAAAATTATTGGCTGAATTTCATCGTTTTTTTATTGGCAGTAGTTAGCCTTGTCTCACGGTAATGCTCTTATTTGGGCATCATAATTATTCAGAAAAATTAAATTAATTCATTGTATGTGAAAGAGAGAGAATACTGAAAACACAGCAGCCGAGATCAATGTCTGCAGAACAGAAACTGCAATGAACAACAATACTATCAACTCGTCGTATGTCTGTGATTCATCAAATTTGCAAGTTTAATCAAGTATTTGTTGATTCATATTATAGTATAATTAAGTGATTCCTGATAAGTACACGGCAGGAAATATGACAGTTAAACAGAGATTTTGTTCCTTTAAATAGCATCTTAATCCATACATGGCCACCTTCGTTGGTGTCTAGTCGTCAATTAAGTGATATATTTGACAATAGATTAGGAAAATGATTAGCGAAACTTAATCATTCAGCCACCCAAATCTTTGATTTGATTCGATAATCAATAATGGCGAATGGGTGTTGACAAGAAGGTTGGGTGAATTTCTGAAGTCTTGCTTGGAAGCTACTCCCATTCGACTCGAATCACACTCCGCATCTTTGATAAACTGAGTTATCTAACTCGGGCCCACGCACCTACTCCTACTCGCTCACTTCTTTCCTAGGTTAAAAAAGGGCATTGATTTCTGTCCATGCCATTGATGTCCCATCGTATAAATTCACGGTAACTGCATTTATGGTTTCGATTGTGAATTCTGGGAGTCTCGTCTAATGAGATGCCTGGTATTCAAGACTCACTGTATTAAAGATTACTCGACACAGTAATTTTTAAACTTAGACAATTTTATATTACAGACTTCAAAAAGAATCAGATCTGTTTGTTTTTACAGCCTATGGATTATTTCTACTATTTAAATTGGTAATATTCTAAATCATAATAGATTATAACAAATGATTTGTTATTTTTTATTGGGCAGCAATTAATATGATACACTTCATCGCCGATCTTTGGCCCCATTATGTAGATTTTTCATGACTTATGCTTATAGCTATTGTAGATTATAATAGGATGATATTAACATTGTGCTCAACGTTCTCGTTGGATTGCCATCTCTTATTTCGTGTGATTAATAGAATATATGGTTTGATGTGTTATAAATTAATTTTGTCTTGCTCAATTTGATAGATTCATTTATATCAATAAAGTTTGAGGAGAACGGTGCTGCTTTGTGGGAAAACGGTAAAGCTTCGAAGGTGTTCATGGAGCATTCCAAAACTCTATGCGACCGCGAGAGCTTAGCCGCCGAAGAGGCTAATGGCAGGGCTACAAGTGTGGTTGAGCATGCCAAGCCGCGCTTATTTCTTGGGTGGCGGAAGAAGATTGGCCAGTTGTTCGAACTCATCCGGCGGAAGAAGTCCGGCAAGGAAAACCTGCCGGTCCATGCGGGCGATAGGGCAGAGGGAGCGGCGAAGGTGAGGAGATTTTGTACGTGGAGGAGGACTAAGGATTGAAGGGCATGTCCCCACACTTTTCATGAATTTGTTACGTGATTTGTAAACATAGATACTGCTATTAGAGAATTCCAACTCTACCCTTGACCATTTACTTGTTTTACTGCTTTTATCCTATAATTTTTTTGTGGGTTTTTATGGGACAATAATTGAATCATAAAAGAAGCAATTGCATTATTCTATTGAATTTTGTTTCCATTTTTATGTGCTTGAATTTTTATAATTTATAATTAATCAAAGTTGATATAATATTAAAATAATTATATATTATTAGTAATAAATTAGAGAACAAAAAGCTATTTATATTATTATCCATAATTTGAATTTAAATATTGATTCAAATAGAATCAAGTTAGAATATTTTTATCTGAATTATGCCAACCATAATATCAAATGATAGTTTAAAAGATATAAGATTCACTCTTTGATATATTTTTTAATGTCAAAGTTAGTAATTTTTTTTTAGAAATAAAAATACAATAAATACTATGATGATGTAAGAGAATGAAAGATAGAGGATTTTTGTGAATGGTCAAATGATTAGAAAACTAAAATTTTGTATTTGATCTCTAATTTTTATTTTTATTTTTTTGACTTTTTAGAAAAGTAAATGTATGTATTTATAACTATACTATCAATTAATTATTATTTTTTAAAAAATAAATAATTGACCAATGTTTGAGTGGATAACCTAACTGAGAACTAATTAGTTCAACTATTTGGATATGCTTTGAACATAATACTTATCTGTATAGTGTATTAACCTCTTGTTTGACCCAATTGTTCATTCAAGTTAACCTCTCAATTTATTGAACCGTTTAAATTAATTAACAATCTAAGCTTGGTTAACAATCTGATTTATTATTTAGATATTCAACCATTTAAATATTCACTGTTTATTAGATTTGATAGTTCGATCATTTGATCGCTTGACAATTTAGTCATTCGATCAAATTTCTGTCAAATCTATATGTTTTTTGTTTCTACAGTTCAGCTGATCTATATGTTTTTTAAAATTTATTATTTATAAGTTTTAAATATTAATTGGTTGAGTCAATATCATTTTAGACGATACCTAATAATTATAATTGATCAATATTATTGTCATATTAGAATTGTTCATTGTATATTATTCTCCCCATATATATATATATATATATATATATATTAGTTATAAATAAAAGATAAAATAAAGCAAAGCCAAGGTGTGATGGGGCCAAAATTAAAGTATAGACAGGGGAGGAAAGCTTGAAAATGAGCCGGACGAAAGTGAGAATAGACTCATCAAACACTGCCAATAAATATGAAGAAGCCAATCCGAGCTGTTTGTTTATATTGTAAATTTATTATAAAGGACAAGCTTCATGTTCGTAGAGTGGTTATCGAACTTTCTATTATAATGATATTACTTATATAGAAAATATAATTTCTTACCACATATATATATATATATTTACAAATTTAATATCTATTTAAAATATTAAAATTAATATTTGCAAAGAATATAAAAATTTTGGCCGAGCCGTATTTGTTATTTTCATTGGCAACACGCCCATACTAACAAATTAAGTAGACTCATTTTTTAACTATATTTATTTATAATATTAATATATTTTAACTGTGCTTTATAATTTTTGAGTTAATTGGGTTAGAACAAAGAAGACGACTTAATTTTGATTTGGTCTAGTCGGCTATCAAATTGGAGGTCCTCCATGGCATATGGGCATCTCTTACATTTAGACAGCCTGTCCTTAGTCTTTGGACAATTTGATCCGAGACCACTTCAGTGCTCAGGGGAACGGGGAGCCTATTTCGCATACGGACAAAGTAGGTCCCGACGGTTAGATTTCGCACTCTGTCAAATTCGACTGTTCTAATCTATTATAATTTATTATTAACTTTTTTATAATGTGAACGAATTTGAACGGTCAAATTTGACCGATGACGAAATCTGATTGCCCGAACGCGTGAAGCCGAAACCTACTTTGCCTGTATGCGAAGTAAGATCCTCGGGAGCTAATGGTCGAATGCCTTGGTTCTCAGTCATCTCGATTTTAAACATCTTGATTCTCTATCATTTCAGTCAACTTAATACTTCGAGCTTAGCAATTTTGACATCTTAATATTTCGGACACCTCAATACTCGTATGATTTGCCAGTCAGATGGGTTTGGATTGTCCGTTAGCATTGCGGGACCCATTACTTTGAAAATTTTTGTGCTCTTAATATCCAGTTTACGTTGATCCCCCAAATCATACCATATGCATTGAAGTTATTATATTATTATAATATGAATTAGTTATTAATATAATTTTAAAACAATTATAAATTATTAATAATAATAATTAACGATGATACAAAGTTACACAGTATCTCCTTATCGCCTATCTTCTTAGCCAGAGGAGGTTTGATCCCAAAAGTACTAATAAACAAACGGGCAATGCGACAGTGGATACTGTGTTAATTGTCAGCCTCTGCCCTGTACTTTTCTGTTTATTTTGCCCTTCCTTCTCACTTACTTTTTTATTTTTTAAATTTTATAAAAATAATTATTTTTTAAGTTTTTTTTTTTTAAATTTTTTTAATGTGAAAAGAAAAGAATAAGATTTACAATAATATGAAATATACATATATTTTTGATAATTTTAATGCAAATAAATTATATATAACTGATTGAATAGATAGATAGTATTTCTCTTATAAAAAAAAATATTATAACATCCTGTTTAATATCTTCTATATATCAATTTTAATTTGGTATTTCACCTTTACATCTATTATTATATTGCTTCACGGGTATCGATAAATATATAAAATGATACATTATTTAAAAATACTTAAAAAATATGTAAAAAATATACTTGAACTTTTCTCTTTTCTGCATTGTCTTCCACCTCTCCATGTTGCATGATTCCTGTCCATATTCTAATGCTTCATGATGGGCAGCGTACAATAATAATAAAAAATCATAAAGAGAATTTAAAAAAAAAAAAAACTACGAGAATCTATATATAAAGTCTAGATGCATTATATAAAAGGTTAGTAAATTTAAATTTTTACATTTGAATGATGAAAAGAAAAAAAACCCTTAGACCGTGCGTATATAAATTAAAAATAATCCAACATTCAACATTTATTATATAGGTTATATTTTTATTATCTTTGATTTGGTGGGATAAGTATAACAGAACACATTAAATTATATTGGACTCATTTTATAGTTTTAACTATCAAAATTGTCGGAGCGAAGTCCATACAAAAGTGCTGCTGCAGCCACCTTGATCAGAAGCCGCAACAAGACGAGCTGCCAGCCGCGTTAACGATGGAAGGCCAGAAGGCGTGCGCTGCCTTGGCACTCTGCTTCACCTCTAAGAACTCGGCTGTTCAAGCTTAACTAATGATAGTTTGCATGCACTTTGGTAAATTGTTATGGATGCTAATAATTGCTGCATCCACATAGATAAGCCTCCAGAACATAGATCTTTTCACAGCATACCAAATATAAGTCATTGCAAACTGTATAAGTTACCATCAAAGCGATATAATATATTGGCGTAAACAAATATAAAAGAACCTGAAAAATCATCTTGTACAAGTGATCTCTTAGGCAAACCCTGCGCAGAGTGCAGTCAGATGGGACTTCAACAAACTGGAATGCACTAGTGTTTCTGTACATCAAGTAAAAGGAGAAGTTCCAGACTGATCAACAGAAGAAGGTTGTAAAGCACGGATTCTAATCTCGAATTTGATATGGCTGGAGATTTCAGTTACTGGGCTCGAGTTTGAACCATCTGTCACTAGCGGGTAAGGAAAAGTTCTATCATCATAAGCATAGCCGACATGGTTCCCACACTTACGGCAAAGAAGCTTGGTTTTCTGACGGAACAAACCCCAAGAGTGCTTAGATATGAAATAAGGTATGCATCGGAATTCATCAACATGCGTAAATTTGCTTTGATCGATGTGGAAAAATGAAATGATCCCTCGTTTAATGGATTTTCCATATTTAGACCCTATGGTAGCAGTATTCCGATTGGAAGAGCTCAGATTCAACTCAGAACCACAGGAGCCACAGCTGCACCAAAGATGGGTCCAACTTGCTTCGTCAGTTAAAAGATGGTATACCAATATATCCAAAGAACATATCCAGTAAGCATGTATACCAAGAGCAACAGGAAGTAGTAAGTAGTACTAAGCAACAACTACGAGTGAATTGTGATATCAGAAACTGAAAGCAGCTGCATGCCTTTGGCCTGGTTCTGCAATGGATAAGAAGAAAAGCCTCTTATCACAATCTGATACGTAGTGGGTGCACATCCAACCCCAGAAGAGTTGTGATTTATGGTCTGCTAAAAGAAATATGGGTGGCTCATGGCATTGGAACAAAGCCATTGTTTCTGGAGATCGGTTTGCTTGCTTTTGAAGATATGGTGACAGTTCAATTTAAGGGAAACACCTCCTCAAAAGGGATTTTCTTTTCCCTATTTGGGTGTTACCTATTATACAAGAGAACATCATGTCAAGGTGGAATGGAGCTTTTTGGTGCTGAATAGACCTAATATCACTAACCTGCTTTGTTTTCTCCCTTGATATCCAAAATAGACTTCTCGTTGAAGATAGATTATCCAGCTGTGGGAGTGGCATCTTCTCTTTTCAGTAGGACTTGATTGAGATAATCACTTATTTTTTCATTTCCCTATTTCCAACAGCATGTGGCAACCCATTCAGAGATTTAGACAGCTGCCTGCGGTTCCTATGAGATGACCGAATCTCATGTCCTGACTAGGTTTGGTAAAGCTAAGGCAGGCCTCATAAGAGGGGCAATATTGGCAGTTAACATTAACTACATTTGACTTGAACGTAGGATTGATTCTCATAATAATAAAGTGAATATGTAGAAATTTGTAACAAAAATAAACAATAATAGGGAGTTCATGATGGAGTTCATTGATCAGCCAAGGCTATTGTGGAGCCAATTGTAGACAATATTAAGCCCAAAGTATGTACTCTTCTATGAATCAGGGTCTCAGTTTAGTTATCCTTTTGTTGCTCAGCATGTAAATACTAATATGGTTAGGACTACCTCTAGGTCACCCATAGTTTTTAGAGAAAAATATGCCTAAGCATGCATAGAGTTGCCAAAAAAAAAAAAACAAAGGTAATCAACCTTTTGCCTAAAGCACTTGAAACTGGATATATTTCACCTGTCATTTAAATCAAAATGCTGGGTTACCAGAAACAGGCAATTCTAACTGTCACATGATTCTATATAACAGAAAACAGCAAACAACCATAGATAACTATAGGAAAAGGCTTCCCAGTTGCAGCTTTCCTTAATCAGTCCCCACTTGTTTTCAAATTCTACCTGAAAAGTTTGGAAAAAATCTTCACTTAAATTTACTGATGAGATTTCATCCTTGCATATAGCTGTTTTTTCGTGTAACAGAGTCACTGATACTGGAAGTAGTTGATTTTTCATTGCTGCGCTTCTCATGCAGCTTGGTTTCCTGACATTGGGATGATAAGAATATCAGGGCTTCAAGCTGCTTCGGTAGAAAGATGAGCTCCTTTCACCAGAATGGTTCAGGAAACCAAGAAAATAAAGAGTGATTGGACCATGGTTCTAATTGCTATATCTGGTTATCATGGATACAGTGGATGGGTTGATTTTTGACTATTCCTCAGCAAACTAGAATCTATTCAGAGTGGACAGTTACTTGTTCTGTTTCTTTGGGTAGAAGGGATTTTTACCATTCCTCACAAGCTATTTTGTTGCACCTTTCTAGAAATATTATCTTCCAAGTAATTCTTCTATCTGTACTGTTACTCGTAATTCTCTGGTGTCCTGTGTGTACCCAATGAATATAAGTTATCTTCTTACTAATAAAAAACTATAGAGGAGAACTTTCTAGTCCAAAAAAAAAAAAGAAGATAATACTAAAGATAAAGACAATCTCAACTCAATTTTATAAAAAACATGTTGAGAATTCAGCCAAAGGATGTCATAGCTCATAATATGGCAAAGTCATCCAGGTCATTTATTATCACTCTTTGATAGCTGTTTGACAATAAAGATAGGCAGAACAATGCTATTGATGGCATATGCTCTGCCACCTAGAAGTAAAAAGACAGTCACCACGTGTTTTCCTCAAATTAAATTCTCTTCTCTCTCTCTCTCTCTCTCTCTCTCACACACACATACACACATGCCGTTTTATTTCACATTTGTCGGGATTGGTGCCTCTGCTTTAGTGTGTATTGCTGTTACTTGGATTTGGGCTGTTGTTTATAATTGCCTTGTTAAGGAGTAGGCACTTAAATAATTTGAGCATACAGTACGTTATACTTACGTGTTAAAAGACTTAGTGGGGTTTTCCTCTTTGACACTAGGGCTTTGACACTCCAATTAGAATGTTGACGGAGCCACTGGAACTGCTGTGTCTCTTAATAGGCAAACATGATTTGATCATTGGTTGCATAGGAGCTGCAACCTACAATCTTTTGGAATATCAAATGTGTGGAAGCCTTGCTCGAACTTGAAAAGCAAGATCTTTTTGGGAATTTATTTCACCTCAGATTGGTTCAGCTTTTTTTTTTTTTTTTGATAAAGAAAACTCTCCTAATTCCTTTGTATATCATTCAGCATGAGGTGAAGAGCACACTGGATCTAAGCGCTCACACACCAGCTGTTCAGGTTTGGTTAGGATTGTGTTTAGTTGGGTTATTTGGAATTAAATTTTATGTGTTACGGTTTCTTCAGTTTGTTAGGAATCAACTTGGTGTAATGGGAAGTTGGGGGGGGAGGGATTTTGGATATTGCTGATAGCAACTGTAGATCGTAGCTGCAATTGGATACATTGGGATTATTATATAGCAACTGTTACAGTTGTGTTGATGTCCAATGATTGTATGAGAAGTACAATATTGTCTTTGAAATAAAATTAGATTTTGTGACTTCTTAAGAAGAAAGAGAAAAAGAAATTATCTACCATCAAGAAATTCTTCAGTAAATATTGCAAAGTGTGGAAGGATGTGCCACCATTCCTATAAATTTTCCACAAAAACCTACTATCCTTGCAAATGGAAGGCTAGCCATTGTGCTTCCACTACACTACACTATAAATCCCATCTTATTCCAACAATTTAATAATTGAAATTCAGCATTAGTTCTTAGACATTTTCGGCAATAACATTTGCAAGAGAAGCTGCAGCTGAAAGATGCCAGAACATGAGCATCATGGTGTAAAGAAAAGCCAACAACAAAGAAATATCTTCTTCTCTGAAGATCCCGAGAGTAATTATCTACCCTAGGACTAATGAATTATTGAAATCTCAATTATGATAGATCACTAAGTCAAATGTTAAGATCAGTACTCCTAGTCAGTAAATATCATTTATTGTAAAGAATATACAAATTTTATCTTGAACTATATGATCCATTGTGAAGTCACTTGAAATCTACATGTCATAAGTTAGAATTTCCTTTAATAAAAGATCATCACATAACATTCCAAGTACCAGAAGCTCACTTGTATTATGAAAGACAATATCTCAAAGTAACAACTCACATCTCATCCCACATAAATAATTTCTCAAGCATGCATTCTTTTCCCTCTCCCCTCACACCTAAAAACATGGCTCTTTCTCTTTTTGCTCGCAGCAAGAGAAATCTGATCATTTTTGTTATCAAATTATCCTCACCATACACAATCATCCTTATAATGATAGAATGGATTCTAACAAACACAATGGTCCACATTTCGTTTCTATTTCCAAACACAAAACAAGGATCTCATACATGGTAGCAAACAATGCCTATCCTATAATGTTTAAAGGCAACCTAACAACTGAAGTTACAGGCACTGAAAGAAAAACGACTTCACCAGATCATAAAAAACATGGAATTTCACAGAATACTCTGAACTAGAATTGTAGAAAAATGATTTCGCCAGATCAGAAAAAAAGAAAGAAAGAAAGAAAGAAAAAGCACATTAGAATCTCATGGTGGCTGGAAGCATAAGATGGGCTTTCTTCCAAGAGTATAGAAGGTTGGGGGGAAAGCAATTAGTGGATAAATCAATCAACTCGGATAACAGAAGAAAAAATTAGAAGAGGACAACACATGACAAAATTGACCGATTGCTGTTCTATGAAAGCTATCAGACGAGGTAGGCTAAGCCATTTCTCAAGGACGCCAATACTAGTAAAAGAGAATAAAGAAGAGACGAAGGGAACGGGCTGCTTTCACTAGGACAATGTTGACAGAGAGTGGAGCAATCAATGGTAGCCTGGTGGTTGGCTGCCCGAAGGCACAAGCAAATGACCCAAATAAATTCCAACCAGCTCTGCCTTCCCCATCTAACTTATCTACAGAAGAGATGCATATAATTTTTTAAAATTTTTTTTCGGCGGTGGGGGAGGGTTCGACAGACACATGATCGGATTCTTTAATGGTCTTTCTAACAATTGGGCTCCCTTATGTATGTTCCATATAGTTGAGATTATTCTAAATTGATGGAAAATATACGTTGAATATATTAAAACCTTAAAACGACAATGGAGCCTGGTAATTGGGAGCATCGTATCAAAACCCCACGCGCGCAGGGAGAGAGAGAACCCCTTCAATTCTCTTCAAAACCACGGAATTAACAACAGAAGCCGTACAACTATGCTGAATCATTGCACCACAAACTATCCGTTTGATGATCGATGGAAATAGAACAATACGGAATTAGTATAAGAAAATCTTTCGAATTAGACCAAAAATTTCATCACCACCAGCATATTAACATCGATATAAAATCACAAACTTTGGCCAATTTGACAACAATTAGTCAAACAATCAAATGAATTACATAAACGGAAAGAAACAAAGAGAGAAAAAAACGCACCAATAATTGACATGTCTTTGAGAAGCGAAGGAACTGCGACGACTTCCACTGATGTAGCCGCTTTCCATTTCACTCTCCCCCTCTTGTGGACTTCCAAAAAAAAAGCAAGAGCGGCTTCGAGAGAGAAATCGGAGAACTGTAACTGGTGGTGGCGGTAACCGCACACGATAAAATTAAGGCTCTTAGGCTGGCCGGCAGCGATCGGGTCACTCTTCTCCCTCGAAGTTCTTGCAATGATCGCAAACAACCGTGAAGTACATAGTATCGGAGAAGAAGAACGGAGGAGGACGACGGTTTGGGCAAGTCAAACTGCGTAATTCCATTCACTACTTGTCGTAAATTATAATCTAATGGTAGGTTTCATTCGAAAACTCACACATAATCAGAGCCATAAAATATATAATATCAAATTATTATTATTTTAAATAATTTTATTCTCAATTTCCATGAAAAATTCTAATTTTAATTTTTTTTTATCTCAAATCTCAATAATAATTATTATTTATGTAAAATGAGTCTTTAATAAAGTTCATATTGATAATAAATTATATATATATATATATATATATATATAGTGTAAGAAATATTTATAGGTCATGGACCCACTCACAATTTTATGTGACCCATAGTATTATTCACAAAAAAAGACATATAATATGTTTAAATTGCTATATCACTCTATATTATTATTTTAAAAAGTATGACCCAACCTCATATATCTCAATAACTAAGTACAACATATATTTAAAAAAAATCATATTTTTTAAATTATCAATAATATCATATTATAATATAATATTTCTTATATATATATATATATAAAGTCAGCAAATATAGAATGCTTGATTTTCCATTTCATCATCAACAGGGAGTATTTTTATTATGTTCAGATGATATAATAAAATATACTCTTCATTATAATATTTTTAACATTCTCTTAAGCTCTTTTAAAAATACAATTGTATTAATTACAATATATGACTTTGATTGCATAGGGGTTTAGGATAAGAAGCCGGTGTCATGGAGGATTCCACGCATTGTCTGTCTGTGTGTGGGCCGGTTAGGCACATGAGTCATTTATTTTGGTTGATTAGTCGGGTGTTATTTTTTAAATAACTATAATAGCTATTAATTTAAGAATAGTATAAGTAGAAATTTTTTTAAGTAATAATTATTTATATTTACATTAAATTACAAATAAGAATATTATGTCACTTATAAATATTTGAAAAAAAGAAGTTGTATAAACTCACTTCTTTCAAATTGTAACTATAAAAGTAATTTAAAGCTTGAGGTCATATTGATGGTGAATAATCTTGTTCACAAATAAAAAAAATCAAAAACCAATCAATTTTAAAGGAAAAATATTTGGACTTTTTTAAACTAATAAAAGATAAATTTACTAAAAGTTAACTTATAATATAGTAGATAAAAATACAATGTATCCTCCAAACTGACTTCTACATGTCACCCTTACTAAAAAGTGCCTGAGTTTCGTGACAAAGTTCCTTTTTAGGTGGATTAGGCCATGAGTGATTGAGCAATGCGTTGAGCTCAACAGGAGGTACATGGCCTTTCTGGGAGTTATGTCCCTTGTGGCCTAGGTATTGAACAATATTCAATCTTTTCAAAAGGAAGGCATTGACACTCTTTTTAAGTGGGATCTCTGTTTATAAGAGTGGATAACATTTCATTCTTTGAATCGGCAGAATCTCTCTAGGAGTAAATGCTTTCTTTATCAAAGATTTGTAATGATTCTGATCCAATGGGTTAAGGGTTTTGCCTTTAATCCCTGTAGGGTTATAAGAAGTTGAAGACATATATTTCAATAAGAGTATGGTGGGGAGAGTTTTATCAACTTGTTTTTTCTCTTGAGAGCTGAACTCACTAAATGAGAGTTGATGAGGTACTTATAGGCTCAAAGCCAAATGTAGTCGTCAGAAAGAAATTAGTGGTTGATTGATTGCATATTTATGGTTAAGGAATAGTAATTCTAGTGCCAAGATTGTCTCTTAAGCAATCGTCTTTTTAGAGATATTAGATGCCTTTTTAGTGAGCTTAATTGATTAATCTTGAATCTTCTATTGGTCCCTTTGGGGCCCAATGAATGATACTTGCAACAAAGTGTGACATGTTCTTCTATTATTGACTTGGTCTTCCCCTATTTTTTAGGTAACTTTTATTGTTCAACCGGGTCGAAGGTGAGCAAGAGAGCCGAGGATGACCTTTGGGTCGATAGCCTTAGTGCGTTTGGGCCCAAGGTGCACGAGCCACCTAGTTTTTAGGACTGAGCTCAAGTTTGAGGAGCTGTTATGAAGGGAAGGTCACTTCGTTCCGTCCTTACGTTGTGAACAACTTTAAACCTAAATTTTAGCATGATAATACTATCTTCTCGCCACTCTATGTCTCTTCACTTTTTGAGATTTTTGAATTTAATTATACTCTCAACTTCCTTCATGCTTATAAATAGATGCTCGTGTCTGGTTCACACTGTTCTTTGCAACTTTTTTTTTTTGGGTCTTCATCAAACCTTCTCTCTTGCTCTATCATCTTTGCTTCTATGGAGGCCACTCATCCTACCAACATTACTGGTCCTTTGAGGCCGCCTTCGATTTCATCATTGGGGTTTGTGATGACACATTTGACCATGGGCTATTGTTACTCAACTTACATGATCCCCAGGGAATACAAAGCCATGGTGCCTAGCCTTGAGCATTGTGCTTATGAATTGTTAATAGGCTCATCACTGTTTATGAGGCTGTGCTAAAGAATGGGGTTAGGTTTTATCACCAT
>JAOVVI020010136.1:0-13227 GCA_028571085.2 Nepenthes alata
CCCCATGCGAATACGTAGCCTTTTCAGCGTCGCAGAGATTCGGAGCCTTGTTAGGAAGGATTCGCACGCTACAGTCAGGATCCGCATTGATGGCTTTCCTATTTTGTGAATGACAGCCATTTCGTCTTCCAAGTGTTGCCTATTTAAGCAGCGCTCCATCAGGCTTTCCATACTTTGCATTTTCTCGCATTTGAGGGTGTTATGGCAAAGAAAAAAAGTTCTCCTTCTTCCCACGCGATTCGTCATGGAGTTGGCAGCGCTACGTCTGTCTTAATGGCAAGTGTTGTTGCGGCCTTGATGGTTGACTTTGGGATTCCCGGCGACTGGGCCTATTCTTCTCCTGGCAAGAATGGAAGGGCCAATGCCCCTCAAGATGGCTTCATTACTATTTACGAGAATCAGTTGAAAGGATGGCTTTGCTTTCCTATGGAGCTTGACCTGTACGGGATCATCGAGAAGCTGGGTGTTCCTGTCGCGAGGCTTTACCCCAACACCATATGATATCTGGTCACCCTATGTGTCTTCACTCATGTTAATTCCTGTATGTTTAGTTTGAACTCGGTGAAGGTGATCTTTTGCTTCACGGACTCAGAAGACTGGGTCTTGATGTCTCATCGAGCCGGCTTCCACTTTCGGGGGATGAACCCCGACTCTGTGAAGAACTACAAAAACCAATTCCTCTTCCTAAAGCCTCCTCCAAAGTGGGAGATTACCAATGAGTGGGGCTCCATATCCAACTTCTTTTGGAAGGAGGTGACTGTCAATGAGGTGAAGGGGGAGATGAAACCGGTCGGCAAAATTCAAGCACACATGGGGACGTTCTCCAGGCAGGGTTTTTACCTGACCTCCGATGCTCTTGCAGCCACTAAGTGGGGACCTATGTGCGGCTGTGTGGCCACCACTGTCAAGAAGAAGATGGCAAGAGCCATTGTCCTACGGAAATCTTTGAGGGAGGCCTCTGGGGAGAGCAACTGACTGCTGTCACTAGAGTCCTCAGAAAAAGAGGAGGAGGCTCCTTTGAAGAGGTTGATGGTCGCCGGAGGCACTACTACATGGAGGTCTCTAAGGCTGGCTACTGCAGAGTTGGAGTCGTGGGAGGGGGCAGTTGAGCGCTCCCCGATTCCTGCCGTTGCACTAGCGGAGTCCGGAGTTTCCTTGGTAGAGCTCCCTTCCGAAGGAGAGTCCCTGTCGAGCCCCTTTTTTGATCTGGGGTCACAGGGAGCAGTTACTGAGAGCGAGGGGCCCATGGCGACTGACGTGCCAAAACCTAAGGTGGACGCCTGGAGCCCGTGCTAGAGCCAACGGAGATTCTGGAGCTGGTTCGCCTGTTAGGGTGTCACTTGAGCCATGCACCCAAGAGCCTGGCGTTGTTGAAGAAGGCGGCGCATCTGGACGGGTCACTGGTTCTCCTAGCATCGCTGTGATCTAGGAGGAGGAGGCGTAGCAGCTGGAGCCCCCAAGTGTTCCTTCGACCTTGGTGGCATAAGACTTTCCTAGCCCGGTGGAGGTTGCTGCCGAGACTCTAAGCCCCCGAGTGTGCTTGCATCTGGAGTTGCTTCAAGCAGCGCGGGCGCGTCCTATACTTAGGTATGATCTTTCCAAGTGTTGCATCCCTCTGTTGGCGGGTATGTTAAGGTTCTATGGTCTTTCTTTTTCCTCTGTCCTTCTCTTGTAATTTTCGGAAGCGTTACGCTCCCTTCACGTGATGCACTCCAAGCTGGACAAGCTCTTCTACCGTATCCGGGAGGAATCTGAACAGGAGGCGACCCAGCGTGTGGAGGTTGAGATCGCAGAGTTGAGGGAAGAGATCGAGCGGCTGAAGGTCAAACTTCAGGTCACGAAGGGTTGAATCTTAGACTTGGAGGGTCAAAACTCCCTCATCTTGGCGAACCTTAGGGTTCGGCTTTCCTAAGAGGTGATAGCTCGAGCACTAGATGCTAGATTTTAGGACAGCATTCCCTTGTGCCGTCAGATTGTGTCTGTTGCATTCCCAGACACTTTAGTGGGGATTTTTGACCCAAGGAATGTTGGGATTTCAAAGGGGTCTCGTCTGATTGACTTCTCTGAAGAGGCTGGACCTTTGGACCCCGTAGGGTATTCAAAGTTTTTGTACAGTTTCTTCTTTTTCTTTATCGCTCGAGCGCCATCCTATAGCCTTTGAAATATATAATTAATGAAATGCAACCTTCTTTTTGGCTTTCGGCATTTCTGTGCATGCGTTATCTCATTTAGTTCTGCAACCTGTCTTGTAATGGTTGAGCTACTTAGCTATCGTCGCCAAGGCCCCAATCCGTCACCTTCTTGCATTGTATTCGCCATTCATTCGAGGATGTTTTCACATCTCACACGTAGTGGGATGCTCGGTCCAATGGGCTGGACGTCGTCACATGCCTGGTAGAGCCACTCCAAAGGCTAGCTGGGTTTTCAGGCCACAACAGTCGGACTCCGAGTCTTAGGCCATTATGCACATGGTACCTATTTTAGGCGCTCGGCCCAACTCAAGACGTCGTCGCTTTCGTGCGCATGTTCCTAACTCACGACTGTCAGTGACTGAGGGTGCTCTCTTCTTCAGAAGAAGGTAGCCGCATGCCTGACGTTTAGGCCCCTTAAGGTTTTGATGGCCGTACATTAGGGACTTTCGGAGCCCCCAGGCTTAATATTTTGACCTCATGGGCCGCTCGGTGTGGAACTGAGGTTCATAGACGACAGCTTGAGAGTCGCTTGGCATGGAGCAGAGGTTCTTGGGCCGCTCTAAACCCTTCAGCGCAGTGCCAAAGTTTGAGTACGACCTCTTGAGGGCCACTTGGCACTGAGCTAAGGTTTTGGAGCCGCTTAGGGCCCTTCGGCATAGGGCCGAAGTTTGAGTACGACCGCTTTAGGTCCACTTAGCACTGAGCTAAGGTTTTGGGGCCGCTTAGGGCCTTTCGGGATGGGGCCAAACTTCGAATACGACCGCTTGAGGGTTGCTTGACGCAGAGCCAAGGTTTTGATTTACGGGCGGATGAAAATTCTCTAGACTTAAGGACAGTCTAGGTCGTTTCATCTTTTGAAATGACATGCATGCATACATTCACATGAACAAATACGCAAGAATATAAAAGCAGAAATTTTATTAAATGAAAATATGATACATGTATAAGCATTCTTCATCGTGTGTGTATACCTTACCTGGCCTTGGTGCCGGATCATTGGTACTACTTTTAGAGGTTGGTGGCGTTCAAGGTCCCAAGGACCAGCTTGCTGTCCTTGTCGTGTAGTTTATACGCTCAATTTCAAAGGATCGTCGAGACGAGGAATGGACCCTCCCATCTTGGGGAGAGCTTGTTCTTGTTGGCGGCCTTTCCCGTTGCCTCTATACTTTGGAAAATCAAACCCCCAACCTCGAATGGGCGGGCCTTCATCCACTTATTGTAGTACCAAGCGATGCATTACTTGTAGGTTGCCGTCCTTAGACGGGCTGCATCACGAACCTTTGGAAGCATATCTAAGCATTCCCAGAGCCTTTGAGAGTTGGTGGTGGGGTTGAAGCACAAAACCCGCAGGTTAGGGAGTCCCACTTCGACAAGGACGATCGCTTTGACTTCGTAACAGAGGCTGAAGGGTGTCTCCTTTGTGGGTTCCCAGAGGGTTGTGCGATATGACCAGAGCACAGAGGGTAACTCATCAGCCCAGGAGCCCCCTGCGTCTTCAAGCTTAGTCTTCAGTCCGTGTAACAGCGTCCGGTTGCTGATCTCGACCTAGCCATTAGCTTGAGGGTATGCCACGGACGTGTGAACAAACTTGATGTGCAAGCTTGCACAGTACTTGGTGAATCATTTGTCGGTGAATTGGGTTCCATTGTCGGTCACTATGACCTCAAAAATCCCGAAATGACAAATGATATTCTTGTGAACAAACTCCATTGCGTTCTGCTTGGTTATTTGTGCCAGTAAAACTGCTTCAACCCACTTGGTAAAGTAGTCAGTACTGATGATAAGGAACTTCCTCTATTGGAAGGGCAAGGGCATGGGCCAAAGGATGCCGAGCCCTCATTGCGCGAACAACCATAGGGATTGAAGGTTGTGCAGCTCCGTATGCAGCTGATGGGTTGAGGTCCAATGAACCTAGTAGCTCTCGCACTTCTAAACGAATTCCAAGGCGTCTTGCTTTATTGTGGGTCAGAAACAGCACTACCGCATGATCTTAAACGCGAAGTTTTTTTCCCCGATGTGCGTTTCGTATATGTCGAGTAGACCACACTCAGCACGTACTCGGCTTCCTCTGTAGTTAAGCATTTTAGGTAGGGAGTTGAATACCCTCGCCGATATAACCTACTGTCGATGATTGCATATCAGCTTACTGTCTTGTTTATCCGCTTGGCCTCTTCAGCGTTCATCGACAATATTCCGTTCGTCAGGTTTCTGTAGTCAGTGGTCATCCAGTCATTGCCTTCACTTACCCGCAGTACTTCCTAGCCTGAGCCATCCACGCTGAGGGAGGCCAAGATTTCCCGCATGCTCCTAGCGTACTGCACTAGGGATCCCTGGCCAACTGATCGGCCTTCCAATTCTCAGCTCTCGGGATGCGTTTGGTCTCAAACCTCTATAACGTCTAGATCTGGGCCTTCACTTTCGCCAGGTACTTAGTGACTTGTGGGTTCGATACCTCGAAGGCTCCTTGGATCTAATTCACCACCAGTTTTGAGTCGCTACACACAGTAAGTGCCTTCGCAGAGCATTCCCTAGCCATCCGGAGCCCCGCAAGGAGGGCTTCGTATTCCGCCACATTATTGGTGGTCGGGAGGGAGAGCGTGACAGAGTATTTAATCTCTTATCAGTCTAGAGTTCTGAGTACGACTTTGGCCTTGCTTCTTGTTAATGTGGATGATCCGTCAACATTCAGGATCCACATAGGAGTGTCCAGTACATCCGAGCTGTAAGGATGGTCCCGAGCGTCTAGAGCCGGGGTCACCGCCTCAACGACAAAGTCTGCCAGGGCCTAGGCTTTGAGGGTTTGCCACTGTCAAAACTCCACATCGAACTCACCCAACTCTACGGCCCACTTGACTGGTTGTCCAGGTGTCTCAGGCTTTTGGAGGATTGCCTTCAAGGGTTGATCTGTCAACACAACGATCCGATGCTGTCGGAAGTAGGGCCTCAACCTTTGCGTGGAATAGATTAGGGCTAAGGCAATCCTCTTGACGTGTGGGTAGCGAGACTCCACTTCCGTCAATACCTTGCTTACGTAGTACACAGGTCGCTGCGTGCCTTCGTGCTGAATGTTGAGTACTGAGTTCAACGCCGTGTCCGACACAGCTAGGTTGAGGTAGACATCTTCGCCCACCAAAGGTGAGCTCAGAAGGAGTGGACTAATGGGGTATGTTTTTCAGTTCTTGAAACGCTGTCTCACACTCATCTGTCTACTGGAATCTGGATGCTTTTGTTTCTCAAAGTGCCTTGAAGAAAGATAGGTACTTCTCTGCGGACTTGGTCAGGAACCGTAAAGGGCTGTGAGTCAACCTGTGAGTTTTTGGACTTCCATCACAGTTCCCAGTGGGCTCTTGTTGAGAATGGCTCTAATTTTTTTTAGATTGGCTTCGATGCCGCGCTAGGATACTATGAAGCCCAGGAATCTTTTAGATATTACCGTGAACGCACACTTAGCCGGGTTGAGCTTCATCCTATGAGCCCAGAGCGCCCCAAAGGTCTCCTCTAGATTGTGAACGTGGTCGTCGGCTACTTTTCTTTTGACGAGCATACCATCTGCTTACACCTCAATGTTCTTTCCGATATGGCTCTAGAACATTTTATTCACCAGCTACTGATAAGTTGCCCCGGTGTTCTTGAGATCGAAGGACATTACCTTATAATAATAAGTATCTTGGTCGGTTATGAAGGAAGTATGCTTCTCATCATCCGGGTCCATCCTGATCTGATTGTAACTGGAGTAGGTGTCCATAAAACTCAGGAGTTTGTGCCTGGACGTGGAGTCCACCAGCTGATCGATCCGAGGGAGCGGGAAGCTGTGCTTGGGATAGGCTTTGTTCATGTCGTTGAAGTTGACGTACATTCATCACTTGTCATTACACTTCTTCACGAGCATGACATTGGACAGCCAATCTGGGTATTGGACCTCCCTTATGAATCCAGCGTCCAGCAGTCATTTTATCTCATCTCTTACAGTTATTATCTTTTCGATAGAGTGATTCCTGTGCGTCTGCCGACTGTTGCTGAGCAGTTTTTGGATATCAAACGGACCTCCCCAGAAGGTCATTAGGATTGTGGCCGAGATTAATGCCAAATTTATGGACCAGTACTCTAGCCTGTATTCCAGGCATGTCGACAGGAACCCACGCAAAGACATCAGAGTTTTTCCTGATGAAGTTTATGAGTTTGTCGAGGACTGCTGCGGTAAGGAAATCGCCGATGTGGACACACTTCTCAGGTTCGACGGGGTCCAGATGGACCATCTCGGTTGCTTCACTTGATTGGGTTTGCTGCAACATAACTTCATCACAAAAATCCAGGTCCCCAGCCAATTGGTCTGACGCTGTAGGGACAACTTGGGACAGGTAGCATGTCCGCCCCATCACCTGATTGCCAAGCACCTCTCCCACACCTTACGAGGTCTAAAACTTTATCTTGAGATGAGGGATCGACGTTATGGCCCCAAAGATGGTGAGGAATGGCCTGCCTATGATTGCTTTGTAGATGAACGACAGGTGAATGATGAGAAATATTAGCTCTCGTGTAGCGATACGCAGGTAAGTTCCCATCATGACTTCCAGCTAGATCTCCCCCTGCACGGGCACGGGTTCGTTGTTGCGACCATATAGAGGGCCTTCGACCACTTTCATCTGATTCTTTTTCAACCCAAGTTTAAAGAAGGTATCAAAATAAAGTAAATTTCTAGAGCTTCCATTATCAATAAAAACTTGTTTCAGCTGGTTGTCAATCATACCATCTAAAATGAGGGCTGATACAACAAGATGATCAAAATGATGGGAGGTTCATGTGTCATATCGTTGCTACTAAAATTAATGTCATCACTCCTAACTTCTACTCTCGCTCTTTTATTGCTGGAAGCTTGCTCAGGCAGTCCCTACCTATTACTTTTGACCGGCTCAGTTGAAATCATGATGATCATGCCAACAATAGTACGGTTCCTCGATGGCTTGCTTGCTTCACCTTCGAAAGCTTTGGGGGCCTACCTCGAGCCCTTTAGAAACCTTTTGAGGTGTCCGTGGGTAATCAGATTCTCTATCTCCTGCTGTAGGGTTCAACAGTCCTCCGTGGAATGCCCCAGAGACCGGTGGTATTGGCAGTACTTCATCTGGCCCCCACTGTTTGGGTTCTTTAGCATTTTAGGCCACTTGAAGAACTTCTCATCCTGATCTGCATCAGGATATATGAGCGGGTGTCATTTAAGGGAGTTAGGGGCACTGGCATGTACTTCCTCTTAAAACCGGCTCGGGCCTTTGCTGCTTGTGTCGCTCCTAGACGCAGCTGCCGTCTCCGTTCCTCTTCGTCCAATTGACAAGCTGGGTCCTTCCAGTGGGTGGTCTACGCATTTAGGATGTTTTCCCTCATTGGCCTCTTATGCCGAAATATAGGCCCAAGTGATGACCTCAACTTCCCGGAAGGTCTAAGGGCGTTGGTGTGTTAGGTGCTTCAAGAAGTCCCTAGCTGCCAACGTGGCAATGAAGGCACTGAGCTTAATCTCGTCGGAGAGTTGGGGGATTCGGTGGGCTTCAATGATGAAGAGGGTCTAGAATCGCTTCAAACTCTCATCCGATCTCTTGTGGAGGCGGACAAGATGGTAGGGCTACTTCTCCTCCCTCCGACTGGAGGCAAACTGGTTCAAGAAGCAGTCGGAGAGCTCGTCGAAGGATCGGATGGAGTTGGGTTAGAGGCCGTGGAACCAGAGTATGGAGTCCCCTTTGAGAGTAAGGGGAAAACATTGGCATATCACAGCCTCTCTTTCCCCGTGGAGGGACAGGTGGGTAAAGAAGTAGTTGAGGTGGTCCATCGGGTCTGCACTTCTATTGTACTGGTCCAATATCGGTATTTTAAACTTGAGGGGGAGCGGCTGAGTCCTAATGCCCAAAGTGAATACTGACCTTTACAGGTAGAGCGTGGATCGTCCGAACTCCCCCTTGAACAAGTGGTTCCATATCTTTTCCACCTTCTCCTCTATCCGGGGGATGGACTCACTCCTCGTATTGATGAAGTTGCGAAGCTCCAAATTGTCCTATGAGTTTTATAAGTCGTGCTCGTCGCGGCGGCTTCCTGCACGGGGTGGTCGCATATTGCACGATCTCATGGCCGTCAGCCTCCTTTCGCTATGGGTGAAAGGGAGAGCTAGAGTAATTTGAGCGCTAGAGTGGCCCAAGCTAGCCGGAGTGTTGTGCTGAGCGCCGGGATGATCCGCTTCTATGCGTAGTGAAAATTTGGCGTCTTTATGGCAGAAGAAAAATGGCAGAGTGCTCCTGTGCAGAGTGCCTTTGAACTCTGAATTTGTGTGAGAGAGAAGTACGGAGTGGATTTTGCCGCCAGAGAATATCTCGGTTGGCTGAATTCCTGTCAAAGTAAATCTTTGCCAACTGAGATAGCGCGCTGCTGCCGGAGTGGACTTTGTGTGTGGTTTGAGGAACTAGTGAGAGGGATTTGAAGATGATGAACACCGGTGAAGTCGTACGGGCGACATCGCCAGTAACGGTGACGGCCGTCTGGCGATGGGATCGGTGGTAACGGCAGCTTACGCGAGCGCCGTTAGCGCCTTCTTCCTCTCTCTGCCACACAATACACCAAAATCTGGCCAGTTCACCACAAAATTCCCACATGCAAGCGCAACACCGGCATTCTCAAAAAGAAGGAAGGAGTCACTTGCCTTAATTTGTTGATTTTGCTCCTGTGATGGTGGTGACAACGGTGGTGGCTCCTTGCAGCTCATGATCTCTTTCCTTTCTCCACAACACGACACAAATTGGAGACAAATTGGAGAGGAAACAATGGAGAGGGCTTCGCCGCGATCGATCTGGGTGGCGTCTCCATCGGAGACGGCGGTCGTTGCCGCTCTGTGCGTCGCCCCTTCTTCCTTCTCTCTTTCTTTTTCCCTTTTCTTCTCCGCTGCTTTGCCTCTGTTCTGCGATGCCTTTGATTGATTTTTTGATTTTTTTTAGGAAGGAAGTTGGAGCCTAAGTCAAACGGGCCGTGGTCCAAATCTAGGCCTTTTCTCTCTTTTTTTTTGTGTTGGAGACCGATGTTGAGAAGAAGCCCCCAGCGTGACCTCTTCTGACTAGCCCCTGCATCTTCAGGCAATGATTATTGCTTCAGCGAGATAGAAATGCACGTAGATATCAAACCTTCTATCTTGAATAAAATTTGATTGTTTGAGCCAACTTAGATTTGAATATTATGCCTGTATGTTTTTTAGGCTGGGTGGTTTCTTCATTTCTTCTTCTTGAAGTTGTAGTATGGGCAACTGAAGAAAGAGCCCCTAGGGCAATGTTGGTCATTCCTTGTGGAATTACGGAAGTGAGATTCCATAGTGGAATTCTCGGAGTGAACGAAATCCGAAGTGAATTTTGCTTCAATCGGTTTGGAATTGACACCGGAATGGACTTGTGGATGTCGAGAAATGCTAGAATAGCACTGTCAGCGCTAGCTGGGCAAATAGGAAATCTGGTTTCTTATGAAAGGGAGAATCAGAATGGATCCGTGTCCGGCTGCCTGTGAGAGGAGATTCTGAAATGCTTTCGTGTTTAACATTTCTTGAGAGGAAATGCCAAAATACATTGCTGTCTGGCTTTTCTCTCTTTTTTATTCTATTTACACCGTTATGTACTTCACTCTTTCTTTCTTCTATGAGAGAGAAAATAACGGTTGACTTACAACCAGTGGGTTGAGAGAGAATGCCAGTTGTAATTTTGAGTGAAATGACCGATTGGAATAAAATGACCGGTTAGTGCAAAGTGACCGGTTTGTAAAATGATTGGCAAGTTTGACGCAAAGAGCCTGGAATTGATGTATTGCATATTCGAGTATTGATCTCTTTTATGAAGAGTGTCTGCTGGTCTCATTTATGACTATTTGTGAAACTGCCTAGGAGTGGTAGTTTCCTTGGCAATAGCGTTAATATCAATTTTATTTTCATGTTTTTGGTGGTAAAGCTGACCTTTCGATCGATTTTCTGCAGATGGCGCCAATGTTGCTACTAAGAATTCGGATTGTCCTACGGATTGGGGGTCACAAATCAGATCTTTGTGTTAGTCGATCTAATGCGGATCCGGTCTCTATAGCCTCAAACCTGAACCCTACGCAACACAACTGAAAATAAGAGGTTAGAGGGCGGAGGAAATTTCTCTCACCGTAAACCCTCTGATGTTCAAATCAGATGACTTTTCAAAAGAATAGAAAGATGTAAGAAGGATATTTAGATGTTTGTATTAGTGGATTGAGCATGTGTCTTGATAATGGACGGCTTAAATATGGACACGCAGAGGGGCGGCTTAGATGCAGATTATCTGTCTGAATATTATATGGGTGTTTTGGAAGGATGGCCGGTCACTTGATTGGAATTTCTTTTGGAAGGAGAGCCTTGAGATGTTCTTTTGGCCTCCAGGGATGGAGTAACGGCCTCCTAAGGTGTGGCCTTTTGGACGGAGCATATGACTCCAGGAATGGTTCTTCTTTTGGATTCTCCTCTCTAGCATTCCTTTTGAGATCTCTCTTTTGGGTCATTTCATTGGGTGGCCTCTTGGGATGGATGGTGGTTAGCATTTTCTCCCTTTTTTTGCTTTTTTGCCTCTTTTTTATTTTTCTATTTTTTTTTCGCGAGCCCCCTTTTTTGTTGGGATGATGGTCTTTATATAGTTAGAGGACGATCATTTTTATCCATAGTAAACCGCCAAATATAATTGCCAATGGATTGGATGAAGTGGTTGAACAGTTTTCTGGGCTAGGTATACTATACCCATCAATATATATATATTAAAAGGAATAATAAATTCCTAATTAAGATTTGTATTGACCTGTTAAAAATAGTATTAGTAAAATATATACGAATATACAAATGCACATAGAATATGTTATCTACTAAATGTAAATAAAAATCAATTTTTAAAGAAATAAGATATCACCAAGTATAATGGGCGGAATATGGACCATATATTCGAGATTAATTTTGAAATATAATGGGCACCGAATAGAGAGCCGAAGAAGGAAAAGTAATGGGTAGAGGTTTTGGCCATCTATTTAATGTTCGATTTATACTTTATTATTTATTAATTTGGATATGCTGTTTTTACTTTTATAATGAGCATATTATCGGTTATTTTTATCTCGATTACTTTTTTATAATTTATAACGTGGGTTTTCTAAGTTCAATGTATTGTATAACCAAAATATTTAGGATTATTGATAAATTAACTTTTACACTTGTAATGTGCTGTGGGTGCATTAACTCAAAAAAATTATTTACAATTAAATGTCAAATCTAGCAAACTGATTTCAGTCGTAGAGTCACATAATTTTTCCTTCTGTTGATAAGGATTTTCTTCATAGAAATTATTTTTGTATTTTATGATGTAATTTCTTATATATTGCTTTTCTATTATAGATGTGGTGGTGGTCTTAGGATTAACTTAATTAGAACAATTAAATTATTAGTAAATTAATAACTAATTGGACCTAGTGGGCCAATGGATTCTCGATTTGGGCTTAGAATTTCAGACTTGATTATTTTTTATAAGTCGCACCATGGATAATTTAGAGTTGTATTTTGTGATAACTGATTGGGCATGACAACCTAGATTTCATTCATTTAGGTGGCCAGGACCTTGTTTTAGAGTTATATTGTTTCTCGGGGCTCAGTGACCTTGAAGGCATTAATTGAAGGATATATCAGCAAAATATGCACTGCATAAAGTTTTGGCAAGGATGTCAATTGTTAGAATAAATTATTTTTAAAAATATTATGAATACCCTAAACTTGATCAAATTTATTTAATAACTGATCGCACCCTTTTAGGAATGAGAAATATTTCACAAAATAAGAATTCATTGATTAAACAACTTACCATATAAGCTCGGAAATTGAGGTCAATATTGTAGTAGGGAAATATAAAGTCAATATTAGTAAATTATAACAATTATCTCGGCTAATTGAAGTAATTTCTGATAAGTTTATATTGTATTAACAATACTTACAAATTTTAAGGGCAATATTTTGTTTTAAATGAAATATCAGGATGATTTTGAAAACCTTAAATGACTACCAATATAATTAGATGTGAAATATTAGTGCCCATAAAATAAATGTAAAATATGCTTGGATGATTGTTTGAGTTTTTCTCGAGCAACCCTCCAAGCATCATGCTAAGCCAAGATCAAAGGTTATGATAAGTCCAATAAGATACAAGATACAAATAGTAAGACTTTTTCATCTTTTAAAGGACCACACAATCAAAATAAGTCTCAACCTCCACATTCAACGTACAAAACTCAATAAATTCTCTCCACGTATAATCCGGCTATATTAATGTCTTGCATTTACTTTTACTATTATTTTAGAATATTGGAATGACAAGAGTATCAACGGGATACTTAGGAGAGTCCTCTTGGGACGGTTTTTATCTCCTATCTTTATTTATAGCACTTACAAAATCAGTTTAAAATTTTAGATCATACTGAATACGCCTTATATCTATCATAGCTGGGCTATAGAATGGGCCAAAGTGCAAGATGGAAAGCCAACAAATCAATCAAACCTAACAAATCAAGAGCCAAACATTTTCTGAGTGAAGATTTATTGATTAGCCATCTATATTTAACGGATGAAACACCGTGTTATAAAAGTTCTCCAAAATTGGAGGGGCAGAAGGTGGAAAAAAATGAAGCAACTGCCAGATAGAAACCTCCGGTGCAGGTCAAGGCAAGAATCTCGTCGGTAGAGGACTCATCGAGGGGAAGGAGCAATCCCCAAGCAGTAAACAAATGATCTTTTTAATTTGATTAAATTATTCAACTTTTATATAGCTTATTTTTTATTTTAAAATATAATTTATTTTCATTTAATTAAAAAAATTGGAATAATATATTCAACCTTAATTTTAGAAGATTAGATTTAATATAAAATTTTATATATTAAAATCAACGTATAAAGTATATTTTTTATACTTTACCATTTACAAATTGTTCCAATTAAATTAAATGGATGTAATTTATTTTTTTAATAGAATTTAATAAA
>JAOVVI020010137.1:0-13225 GCA_028571085.2 Nepenthes alata
AATTCGTGTAGTGGTGGAAGCCACGAACGATGGTGAAGTTGAAAATAAAGAGGAATTTGCAGTCGACAGAGGCAGGCGGTCGATACAAGAGTGCCGAATTTGTGTGATGGTAGAAACGGAGGAAGTGATTCGAGCAGCAGGTGATTGTACTGACGCATTGCTCGAAGTAATGGCAATTTGAGAAAAATGGCCAAAAGTGGAAACCGGAATCGGTGATGAAGTTGAAGACGACAGGGAATTTGTAGTTGGCAGTGGTAGTCGGTCGAGGCAGTTGGGGCCTGATGACCTAATTTGTTCAAAGATTCGAGCAGAAACGGCTATTCGAGTAACGGATGGTGGTACGGAACCAGTGATGGCAGGAATTGCGGGAAGAGGAACGAGACGATGGGAACCCATCGTAGATGAAGCTACAGGAAGCGAAGAGTTTACTAACCGGCTAATGGCTTGCTCGAAGCTGTGGAGTGATTTGCTGAGTTCCACCATGGACGAGCTGAGTGCGGTGCAGGACGACCGAATCTGTACGATTTTTGAAACCGCGGTGGACATGCGGGCACCAAATCGATCGGTAGCTCGTCGGAGGTCCTTCATCGTGCTGGCCAGTTCGGCGATGGCCGCTTTGAGTGCGTCGAGTGCGCGTTCTTCATTCTCCTCCGCTTTGATCTCAATGAGAGCACCAAATGATACGTGCTCCATGTGCGACTCGTTGATGATCAACGAAGAAGTGACTGGGAAGGGGAGTTCTGGCGGAGGAGGACGGCGGTTAGGGTAAACCGAGGTAAGGGAAGTAGGTTGAGGAAGGAGGAAGAGAAAACAGAACATGAGAGAAGGGAATAGAGAGAGAGAGAGAAAGTAGAGGCAAAATATCATCTCCCCTTGATTTCATGCGTATCAGTACATATATAACGGGTAACGGGGGAAAAATCGGGTAACGAGGAATGGGTACATTCAGTAAATGAACTCCAAAACGGACATCGATGAGTTTGAGTACGTAATAGATTCCCTCCCGCTTTAACCGGAAGGAAAGGGGAGAATCAGAAGGGAGAGGAATGAGTTAAAACTATGTTTTGTTTATATGAATTTTTTTGTTCGTCCTCTACCCTTGCCTTAAAACTGCAAATTTCATCAAGGGCTCATCAAAAATTTGAAGTTACTATTCTTTGCGTTACTGTACATAGAGGCTATTCAATGCGTTGGCAATTAGGAGATCAGAGAGCTATGGAGGGGTAAGCATATTCAAGGATCGGCTCGCCGTGTTCAAATAACGAAGAACAGTTGCAGTATTCTGAACGGCAAAAGGTACGCGATTGCTGGAAGGGAAGCTCGTTCTCTATCAAATGCACTTGAATAACAGTTTTTTTTTTTTTTCCCTGTTCTTAGTTAAGGTAATCTGACTCATCTTCAAGTGTTCTTGTTCTTTCTCTGGTTCTTATTGATAACATAATTTGTTTTGTTCATTTCTTGAATACTTATTCGTGACCAAATGGTCATCGTTTAAACTACAAAATTAGTTGTGCTATAATATTAAAATGTGATAGTTTCATGTATTGTACTGTCATTTTTTTAATCATGCCAGGCAATTGCCATATATCTGGAATTGAGCTATCAGAGCGGATGGAGAAAGATGTAAATCCGGAATCCAAATTCATGCATGCCACGATAAAGATAAGAGGTTAAAGGGGGCCTGAACTTTCTCATATGGGATCTGTCTGGTGAAGTCATTGATGATGCATTTGTTGCATTCATCAGTTAATGCTTTCAGCTTGATGCTTACAATGGAAGATTGTGAATGCCCATGGGAATTGAGATGAATTTACGGATGACTTTGATGGTTCAGAGAAATGGACATGATTCAAATATTACTATCTTTGATTATGGTGAAGGCTATTAATCACATCTTACCACATGTAATTAACTAAGTAGAGAATAATTTCGTATCTATTTGACAATTACTCAAAACAGTCAGCAAGGCCTATAGTATGAAACACATGGGGTCTACAGCCTAAGTCACAGGTGAACGGTTGTCATGTAGCCAAAAGCTCATAGATATGAAAAGATTTACAGCCTCTTAATTTTATACATGAATCTTGAGTTTTTTAGAGTCAAAGCCCTCTAAAGAAAGACAACTCTAATTCCGATATAGAATCTGAAAAAGATTATGAGAGAGAGTATAGTGACATACATTTCAAATAACCCTCTAACTCGACTGCTATACTGACATGAAGTTCACTTGATCAATTAAATGCACATTGGACTGCCCGCTCCATTGATTTGGACCAAGTTTTAACATATTTAGGCAAACACTACACCAAGCCCTCTCATCAACTATACACTGCAGCTTAAAAAAATTCATGACTATACATGATGGCTTCAAAAAGCCTTCATGTTTTGAATAATATATTTGATCAAGACGATGAAATGTTACCCAGATAATACAGCCCCATTGTCAATTAACAATAACATGTAAATTTACGAGAATTGAATGAAGAAATAACAATGAGACGCATGTAGCCTACCAAATACCGTCCTGGGTCATCTTTCTTGTGTTCTATTTCCATTGACAGTGAGTAAATAGCATGCCATGTGTACAGGAAGCAGCAATACAGTAGGATTTTCAGAATTCAAACTCAAAAAAAAATGCCCAAGCAGAGTGAAACGGGTGTCGATAAATGATTTATACACTACATAGCAGTACCACATCCTACCCAAAAACAGTAGTAATAATAATACAGCATTATATAATGCATCGTGCATACTGTCTAGGGACTTTATAAGGCAGAATACCAACCATGCATTCAGATCCACCAATTCAAAATATGGTAAAATAAGATTCATTGTAAAATGAAAATGAGAAGTATAAGAGCTTGCCACAAAATATACGTTCAAGAGGAATAGTACAATGGTAGTAGTATTAGTCGCTGCCAAAGAGCAAAACGACACCACATTCATATTGCTTTTGTACTGAGCCAGCACCGAAACTCTACTAGGCCTAAAAAACTGCGACGGCGATTGGAACAAGCCGCTTCTCAAAACGCTAAACCCTATTCCTGAAAACGATGATATTTTTGAAAACATGAAAACAAGTAAAACCCATGTTTCCATTTCACCCCAGATTTGGACTTTCAAGACGGCCACCATCTTCACCGGGGGAGATAATGAAAACACAGGAGGTAACCGTATACGCTAAAACCCTAAAAACCCTTCCATTCCCTCATCCTAGATGGCAATCGTACTAGCAGAGCTCGGAAGAGAGCGGAGAGAAAGAGATTGATTGAGCGGCGGGACGATCACGGCGAGTGCCGATCGCCATCGGCTGGGTCAGAATCAATCCATTTCTTGGGGGTATGAACTCGACAGGAAGATACTCCGCTGTCTGACAGAAAAACACGGACCTCTTAAAATGCATTTTAAGATTTTCCCTACCCTGCAAAATCGAACAAGAAAAACAAGAATAAATTCAGGGTTCTGACCATAGAGTCGTAATTTAAAAACACCGAAAGAAACCCATTTAAAATCCCTAGCAAATAATGAAGATGAAAATTGAGAAACGGAAGAGACCTGAATGTAGGCGAAAGTGATTTGACGTATTTTCTTCGAATTATATCCACATTTGTCCCATTTTTTACCAGTCCATGAGTTGCAGAATCTCGACGCGCCTACATTGTTGGTGAAATTCACAAAAGCGAATCCGTAGTTCAATCCAGTAGCGAAATCGATTGGCAGGTAGAGGAAGTCGAACTCGGAATGAATTGGATCGGACCTCGACTCAGCCGACTCGTTCTCTTCCCGACAATGTTTGTCAAGAAGTTCAATCAGTTCCCTCCGACTGATCACCGTGCGTTCCGACGGATTTCACGAATCAAAACAGCCGCAATGAAGGCAAATTCATCGTCATACGGCAAAAAAAATCAAATAAAAAGATGAAAATTATTGAGAAATGGAGGGTTGAGAGGTTGCCATTATGTATTAGAAACACAAAAAATTGCAAACGATAACAGAGAGAAACAGCAGGTTTAGCAAACCTGACTCGGTTTGGAATGTTTCGAATCATGAGACTAGTACTGTCGCCAACCGAAAAACTATCAAATTTGCGCCTCCAAACAAGTCCGCTAGACTTCCCACTAGGTCCCTTGATATAGACTCTATCATTCACGCTGGACGTCCTTGAAAGTTCCTTGCTCGCCGGATAAGAGAAACGGCTAACCCGTCGCCGTCTACTCCCGGCGTCGTGGAAGCCGTTTTTCACATCTCTACACGAATCACGGTGAAGACGATCCGCAGCGACAGGATTATCAGCCAGAAGTTCTTCAATCATCACCGCTTTTCTCCCACTAGAAAAATCGCTGACCTCAACAGTTTCGCCAGGGATTTGTTTAAAGTGAGAAGGGCCCTGTAACAGATGAAGGCCACCAGCCACAGCGTTTGGGATGCCCCAAAAGTAAGGCCACGCTAGAAACGCTGCGTAATCATATTCCACAAACGCCATCATCGCCGGCCGCGAGGGAGACATACGAGCGGCATACGGCGACACCGGCGAATACACTGGATAGTGAAACTGCGATGCTTCGTATAGAAGCCTCTGGACGAGTTCGTGGGCCGAAGGAGTTGTAAAATATGGTTCTGCCCGTGAGGTTAACATTGGTTTCGTCTCCTCCGTCGGCGTGTCCATGTTTAGGTAGACAGGGAGATGACGGTGGCCAAGTATGGTGGGGAATGTTTGGATAGAAGTTAATAGAATGGACGTGAGCTTGCATAGAAAACGGGAGCGAGAAAATTTACAGAGTACATGCGGGTTAAACAGTAGGGATTCTTAACGATGAAATCAGGGGTTAATCCGACGGTACATGCTCAACCGTGGGTACAATCAGATGGAAGGAAGAGTGTTCATTTCGGTGAAAATGGAGATTTTGAAGATGTAGGTAATGATGGGAAATACTGGAAACGGGGGAGTAGATGAAAGAAATAGGCAAATCGCATTAAATGCATTGCCGCCATAACGAGACAAAACATCTCCTCGCTGGCGGCGCTTCCGGGGTGAGAGGCAAGGACAGGGGATGCAGTTTGGAGGTAAGGATGTGCAGAGTCCGTACTGGGTATTTTTGTTTTTTCCTTTTTTTATTGTTTGGTGAAAGACTCGTGGTTCTTGGATGCTGAGTCCACCATATATGATTTTGAAAAGTTTGCCCCAAAATATTATTTAATTTGGAAAGAAATAAATAGTTGATTAATAAATACTAAAATTTTTATCCATAAAAGTTTATTAAGATATCATAAAATAATTTAAATATAATTTAATAAAGATGAGGTAAATTAATTTCATATAATGGGCAAATAACAAACTACACTAAGCCTACATAAAATCTATTTATACCAATTTTAACTGCATGTTATTTACGTTTTTACCCTATTTTCATAAAGTAGGTTTAAATTTACATTTAGAGTTATATTTCAATAATTACATTTATATTCAACCAAATTTTATATACTTTTTTAACATATAAAACAAAATATATTTATATTGGATGCGCCATATCAATATATCATATGTATCCAATGGGCACAAGAGGCTAAGTGATAAATTAAAAGACCATAAAAGCCCACGGACTGGATGGCCGTGAGAGGCGACGTTCCAAGGATTCGGTAAACAATCGTACCAGATCGTAAGACGAATGGTAGCATGCGGACAGGATTGATCGCTTCAAATGTGACTTCACGAGAGGATAATCAGGCACGCACGTCACACTCCTGATAGTAATAACAAAGTAGATATAGTTGGTGACCGACTTCAACATATATCAATGCCACGTTGACAACTAACCAAAAATGGTCTTAACTCTATAAATATCCTAACTGTGTATCAAATGAAAATAGGGGAAAAGATGTGAGAAAAACAGGCTTGTGTCATTCTATAATTCATCTGTAACCCAGAAAAATATAGTAATATCGGTTCTCAAACGTAATTCCCGTGATTTTTTTAAACTTTATTCACAAATGTGGTTTCCACATAAAAAAAACTTCTCTTCATTGTCCTCATGCTCACTATATCTCCCTTTCATTCACACATTAACTCGTATTCCTGTCAGATCTTTGTCCTAATCAAAGTAAGGATCGATGAATACAACAAATTTAATATAGCATATAATATTCATTATATTGGGCCTATTATGCCTATGAGTAGTATTATAGCATGGGTCGGTATAGAATAATTTATATTATTTATAAATTAAAATTATATTAAAAAATAAAATTATATAAAATATTATAAAAAATATATTTTATTTTATTTTATTTTACTTTATTTGTCAAATAATTTTAAAATTATATTTTAAAAATTAGAAATATATATACTTAAAATAACTCAATTATTCTCAAACCTATTTTACATTTTCTTCGCCGCTATGTTGTCTCCGATGACACTATATGTCTTGATGAGATTAAAAGGTCCCATATTATTAATGTAACCATGAAAAATATAAGTTTTCTCATATTTTGCCAATACAAAATCTAAAACTCAATTACTATGTTGGAAATATGAGCTGACAATTTGTAACAAAAAATTTTAACTAGTGTTGTATTTTTACAGGCTAATTGTGTTCTACGTGAAGTTCATACAAATAAAAGCAAATCTCATCTCCAAAATTGTCGTTATTTGCTCTACTAACTGAGTGAAATGTTCCGAGCTTGACCATATTGCATACAATATGTACATTATAAAATAAATTGTGATAAATATGAGCTTTTATTTTTTTACATTATCATCATTGTATTATAAAAATTTGTAAGATATATATATGTTGGGCCCCAGTATGAGGGCCCATGGAGCGTGGTTCCAAACGAAATGTCTAAAATCGAAAAGCTGAAAGATTACATCCACGAACCGAGAGAACTGCACGGTCCAAGAGGACCAAAAAGCACAGGCTGGTGTCCAGGAGACAAAAGCCACAGCAACAGTCCGAGAGACTCTTTTAAGAACCTCGAGGATATCATGAATTCGAGACACCAAGCGTCATCGAGATACGATGACTAGAAAAAGTCAACGAACAGTTAATGTTCAAGCCCGAGAACCTTAATGCTCCAACAGCTCTTAGAACAATCTGAAATGACAGAGAAAGACCCAAAGACGGCTTCGCACACGGCCGAGAGCGCCAACTCAGCAAAGTTCGCCGATTTCTAATGAACCTGTAACTGGAGACAGACGTCACATCTACAGGACACACCTGGTCAAGTCATTCAAGTCAATCTAAAGGGAGAGTGTACCTTGGAGTGAGGACTTCATGAGCTTTTATATCTGAGATGTTGGGCATCATTCATTAGGTAAGGATGCTTGATTATTGCACTTTGTTGGGGTGGCTTTTTTTTTGGCGTGGGGTTTCAATGGTGGTAATGGCTTCTTAGATAATTTATTTTTCTTATGTATTTTACAATTGCTAGGGTTTGCTGCAGACATGAGAGATAAATTTGAACTTTTCTCGTGGGATGTGCGTTGAATCTACTCGTGATCGTTATAGTGAATGTTGTATTTTGGGAGAGCGTAAAATTAGGGGAGGAGATCGTTGCTGGTCACGGACAGGAGTGTGGGCCAAACTGGCATTGGTCCTCGTGAAGCCTACTCTGGAGCCGGCCTATTGTGACACTTTCGATTAATAAAAATTTTGGCCGTCTCTGTGAGCCAGTTATCAGTCCTTATACTAGTCTTATTTATATTTCGTTCAGTCAACAATACACATTAACTGTTTAAGCACATATACAAACATTCATAGATTTAGGTCGTTTCTCCGTATTGGGTGAGCATACTCTAGAGGCACCCATCAATATTTAACATATACGTGTGTGAGTGAGCTTAGTTGGATGGGTTTAATTTAAAAAAATTATAAAAAAATTAAAAATACAAAGTTGGATAAAAAAAAAAAGGGATAAAGCTGTGAAACAAAAGGAGAGAGAATGCACGGGTCATGCATGCATCAATCTAAAAAGCAAGATAAAAATTTAATTGGCAGATGTGATAAAATTAAATTCCAAACACTATTTATATAATTATTTTAATTTAATATTTTACCAACTTATATAAATTTAATATTATAAATAAATAAATAAAATATCATATTAATTATACCTAACTAAAGAGTATTTCTCATACATTTATCTAATCATTCGCCTATCAATTATCATTGCAAAATATTGGTGAATCTCCATCAATTCAAATCATTGTGATAATTAACTTAGCCTCAGAAATTAGAAAAAATTAAACATATAATTAGCATGTTTATTAAAATTTCAAATTTTTTGTTATTGTAATTTTATGGGTGGATTAACTAATTTAATCCAAAAATTTATATTAATCGATCAAATAATATATTAAATTTTAAATCACTGATATTATATTATAAATATACGTCATCGAGAGTGGTGACAACGGAGAGATTTAAACGACAAAATCACAAGTGAAGGTGGAGAGAGCGGGGCTCGGGGAGCGGTCTCAGATAGCATGCATCATTTGTACGGCTGACGTGGGGTGATTTTTTAATTGGAATAATTTAATGGTTTATAATTAATATTTATAAAATAAAATTTAAAAAATATTTAAATAATTATTTTTAGGATATTGAAAATTCAAAATATTTATATTATTAAAAAAATACAAAATATCACGATTTATATATTTTTCATATTTTATATATATATAAATATTTGGTGCTTAAAATTTTCGTTCAATGACTACTGGCGCTCGGTCGTCCTCCAATGAAGCGCCCCACAGTACGGATAGACTAATACACCACCAGCACTGGGATGTGATGGATGAAATTGAAAGCACGAGTGGAAGCTTCTGGGTCCGTTTAACGAGGCTCAAATTAATTTTTTTAGTTTTATTTTACATTTAATAAAATTAATATTTTATTATTTTATTAGTATAATAGTAAAAATAATAATTAATACTAAATATAAACCTAAAATTAAAATACGGCCTGACCATTAACAGTCCAAATAAGAAAAAATTAAGCTAAATGAGTCACTTAAAATACTAGTAAGTTTTTCCGATAAAAAAATATAATTTCACGCTAGTGGCGCAGCGGCATGAGAGGATGGCTTCATCTTTATAAAAAAATATAGATTTATTTTACAATAATTAATTTTAAATTTTTAATAAAATAATAAAATTATAATTATATTTTAAAAATAAATAATAAATATATACATAGTAAGTTTATTTATCCCTATACAAGATAAAGCTCTTTGAAATCCTATGAGAGATTGGTGCTGGGAATAACTGCTACCGACTTAGATGAGTTGATAAGAAAAGATAAATAGCGACAACAACGAAACACTAAATATAGAAAAAAATTATAAAATAAAGCAATATATAAAATTTTATGTAAAAATTTTTCCTTTGAACATGAAAAAAAATACGAGATTGTGAGTTCATAAATATTTACTATATAAAATTTGATTGTATAGATCATAATATAAGAATTTAACGTATTATATCAATGGACCCGAATGAACAGTAGTAGAAAACTCTAAAGTATATGAAAACTTTATTATTAGCGACATTCATTGGTCTATATGATTTTACAAAGTAATTGGTGCAAGTCTCTCATCTCCCTCAAACATACCCCCATTTTATAAAAGCTATAGGGAGTTAAAGATATCTGACAACCGGTCACCATTCAGATTTCAATACTCCGACCATCTCTCGGATTAGACAGTTTGGTTGGTCACTTTCATCTCACCAGTCCATCAAGTCGGCCTTTGTCTCGTCAATCCAGTCAATCGGCATTTGTCACATCAGTTAAGCCGGTCGGCCTTCGTACTTGACACTGACTGATCGTCCTTTATCATTGGCTCGATCATAGTTGTCTTTCAGTCCAGTAGTCCACTTGGACGTCCTTCGGTAACTAATTACCCATTAGCCATTTTGTTGTACGCGCTCTTTGTGCATGAACACCACAATACTTTATTATAATATTGTATCTATGTAAGTATTTCGTCACACCTCCAATCTAATCGATATGGGGTTAAATGAGAGTGACTCATATTTCAATAATGGAGACATAAATTTCTTAACAAGTATTATATGATTATTTCTACGTATATAAATTCCTTTGTGTTTGTATAGGAAAAAAATTACACTATGAAAGACATATTATTAACATATGGATAATTTAGCACATAAATTAATTTAATATCGTTTTTTTATGAAAAATCACAAATTTATTGGTGTTAAATTAATACAAATATCTAGTCTTGTTTTGGCAAGTAAAATATCAAGACTTTCACGTGTTGTCTATCGGTAAATTATTTTTAAAATTTTAAAGTGACAAAATGTTAATTCTAAGGAAGAATATTTTATCATATGATAGAAACATTCATTGATTTCAATTCTCAAGCATTTATGCCGTTCGGTCATGTCTGCCTGCAAAAACGTCAGTCAAGCGTATAAGAGCCAACCGTATTGTTTAAATAACGATAGCAGAAGTGAAAACAATACATAATAAGCTTTTTGAAATGATTTGTGTAAACATAGGATTTTAAGGACTTAGCCTCTCCGCTTCAATAAAAAAATCGGTCTAGGTGATATGTTGACTGATCAAAAATTATTGACCGATTAAAATAATTAACCGAATTAAAAAGTTAACCAGTTAATATAACAACTCGGCTTTAATGGGATAATGGCCGAGGAAGTTACTATGACAATGGCCGAGGAAATTGTAAGCGGCCGCGATGGCAAGTTGACTGGTTAGCATTGTTGACCGTCCAAATAGCAAATTAAGCGAAGAAGTAAGACGGCCGGCTAGAAAAGTAGACTCGTATGAATAGTTGACCGTCATAATGGAAATTGGCCGATGTAGTGAGAAAAAAATTGACTGGATTTGACATATAGCTGACTGACTTTAATGACAAAACGACTGAAGAAGTAGATAGCTAGTTAAAATGGCCGGCCGGACTATAATAGTAGATTGGATTTATAGTAATTGATTGAAATTAATGAGATAACCAAAATAACCATGAAATTATTGTCTGTAAATAAACAGTGCCAATCAAGAATATAGAAAGAGACTGAGGTCGTGTGAAAAACTAGAAAGAAGACCGATTAAGATAGTCGATTAGAATCGAGTAATGACTAGACTAGATTATTGATCGGTTAAGAGAACTGATCAGGGTAAATTGATGGCAATAAAGAATTGTTGGCCGAATTGGCTTATTGGTCAGTTTTGATCAAAGGCCAGAGTGGCCAAGTCGAAGTACGTTAACTACTCCAACCTACTCTCACCTACTCTGTTGATCTATAACCTTATAGATAGGAGATTTGAGCCGATAATCTAAGACCTTCTAAAAAAGAGATTTGAACAAATATCATAAGTAACTTGCCTCATCTACTCTCACCTACCCCATTGCCTATAAATATTGGATTTGGGGGTTAAGGAGTAAATTTTAGAAAATCTAGAAAAAGGGTATAAAGGAAACGCAAGAGAATAAGTGACGAAAGAAACTCCAAGCCAGAATAAGTAAGAAAAATTGGTGAGCAATATGCAGGCAAGTGTACCCTAAGTTTCGTATTTATTTGTTAATACTTGTGAGTATTATTCGATTTGTTATGAAATATTTCATGCTTATCAATTTTTTTATGATTTTATGAATAAGTATGCATGTTTAAAGCATGGATATCATGATTTATGACTTCGATTTTACTGTCTATATTGTGTTTTGTGTCCGAATTTTACTACGAATATTTCTCTCAAGATTATACTCAAAATAGGAAGGTATGATTTTATAAATTTTAAAGTTATAGAGTGAAAATATTATGCTATGAATTATTTAAATCCATCAAACAACTTTATCTAAAAATTTTGTTGAAAGATATGCAATTTGAAATCAATTAAGAATCCTAAGGCTGTCTGAAGGCTTAATCATATGAAGTGAAACACTTTCTATTTAAAGAGATTAAGAAATAAAAAGTGAGAGATCCCTGAGTTAAGTTAAAATTTATAAAAAATTAGACTGTGAATTATCATTCAATGGGGTAACATTCCCTGTCATGCTTTAGAATGTTATAATGATAATCAATGATAACTCCGTTTACAGAGTGATATATGGTACGCCTTCATCGGGGTGTTACTATAGATGATAAGAACTAAGAATTTAAAATTATCCTGATCTCCAGGATGTAAATAAGGAGAAAAATCATTATCATTCCGTATTCAATATGCGAATAAAGAAGGACTAAGAATCAAGACTTTTGATTATATGAGATGAATACAATTTATCATCGATTATTCGCTCTTTTAACTAGTAGGGCTTACTAATCCTGATCCCTGAAAATAAATAAAATAATAAGTAAGTTTTGAACTGTTTTACAATTTTAAGCATATTTTTTGATTAATATAAATAAAATAAGAAATAGAAGAAAATGTAAAACAAGTAAAGACAAGATTTTGTTCACCAGTTTATGTTCATGAATTGTTTCATGATTTTTCATTGTTCATATACGTATTTGACTTCAAAGCCTTTCGGAGGATATATATATATATATGTGTGTGTGTTTTATATGAAAAATTTGTAAGTCATTATTTTATAGTGCATTGTTGAACATATGACCCACTATTTACTGTTTTCTTATCCTAGACAGGCAAGAGATCATGTTGGACGAGAAAGTGTATAGCCAGACAGATCATTTAGGTAAAAGACTGATCTGGATTCATGTAGCAGTAAATTATCGACCTTGATGAATTTTGGTCATTTTGAGATTTTTGTATAAAAGATTCGCTGTGTAAAGTAAAAGATATTTGCATACTTCCGCTAAACTTTATGGTTTAAAAAATTTTGGGTTCCCAATGCCATCTCATACATGTTTATTTTTTGTTTCGCACTATAGCCGATCGACCTAGAATTTTGGCAGGTTAAAATGAGTCTGACTTAAGAGTTTCGATCGGTTTGAATCCTGTGTATGCTTTTATTACAATTATGCATGATTATATCTATTCGTTTCATTACTAATTGCATTTGAATAAGGACGGAAGAGTACGGTAGCCAGCAAGAGCTCCGATCCGTCACACTTAATATTAATATTGACGGAGATCATTAGAAAAAAAATAATCTAATACGTCACAATTTATATTGAATATTATTATATCTCTGAACTTAATCGATGTAATAATCAACTTGAAGAGCCTTTTCATGTTAGTCTTTATTCGATAGTTAAAGTAATACCAAAGATCAAATGAAGACCAAT
>JAOVVI020010138.1:0-13225 GCA_028571085.2 Nepenthes alata
TTAAGAGATAAAAAATACGTGAACAAAAGTAGATGAGTGATGATGTAAAAAAAGGATTTTTTTGAGTCTAACTTTGAGGCTATGCTCGACGTGGAACAGATTTGATGGTGATACGCTCATGGTGAACGGTTTTGACATCACGGAGGCAAGAATTACAAGTAAATTCTCACAAGACTCTAAGGACAGAAAAGTACATTGAGGATTCGAAGGTTGTTTGTGTGCGAATGCCAATGCTTGAGGGCTGGTGTTAGCATCAATATAGGCGTCGATTTGAGCATGTCATTGTAATCTGTCATAAGGGTTTTTATATCATATGGGCTAGTTCAACCTTACCTTAGTGGTAAAGCTCGCTGTCAGCTGCCCTACGCAAACTCGGTAGGTGAGCACGAGGATTGCAAACGCCAATTCAAGTAACCGTGATTAGTCGAATAGGATTCCTTTATTCATTGGAGAGATACTACACGCTTCAAATATTGAGGTTACCATTATGAGAGATACACTGAGTTAGGAGTTGCTATTTTTGGAGAGATCACGATTTATGATAATATTCAGGCTTTTGGTCGGTTAAGACAAGTGATATTCAATGCGAGGAAACAGTATTGTGGGCCATCCAATTCGTGCCATACCCGGCCGGTTGAAATGTTGCTTTCAAAAGTATTGACCAGCCTCTAGGCCCATGGGCCAAATGCCACCACGGTCGGCCATCAAATTCGTAGACCTTTACACTAGATCGACCCATTTCTACCATCCCCATCAATTTTTATTTAAAAAAAAATTAACTATTATACATTTTACTCTCTTATAATTTATCTATAATGTGTTCTCTATACTTTATATTCATTTTATTTTATTTCTATTTTTATTAATTTGTAATTATTATTGATTTTTTCTTTGGCATAATTTACCTATAATTCGTTCTCCATATTTGATGTTCATTTTATTATAATTTTTTGTTTTAAAATTCTAACGAGTTTCATACATAAAGAAAAGAGTTATAAATTAATTATATATGCATATAACAAATAATATTTTTTTCGTTTTATTCGTATGTGTCCCATATTTTTTATTTTTTAGATAATGCTATTTTTTATTTTAGTAAATAATTTTATTTCCTATAATCTTATTATGCATGCCCCATTTTTTTAACTATAAGGAAATTATAATTACTAAAAATGTTATTAGTTATTATTTATATTAAACCTAAACGTGGGCCTGATATTATTTAAATAAATTATTAAAAAATTTACTAGTGAAAAATATTATTAGTAAAAATATTAGTAAAATTGATTATAAAATACTTTTTAATGAAAATTATGAATGATAAATTCTTTTCAAGGAAGCACACCATACACATCAAACCGGAACATCTCCCCTGGTCCCACAAATCAAGTGGACAGGATTTTCATGGGGAAAGGCCATGGAAATAGTTAATATTAATACAATTTAATAGTCCAACAAGAAGGGAAAAAAGTAATATTTAATCTGATAGTGCCGTGGCCTCCTTTCTTTGATATAAGATTGCACATGAATTGATTTGACAAGAACTAAAAATTATATTTGATGGAGCCTGCGATATCATGGGTCAATCCGAGGTCAAGCTCATCTGTCAGCAAAATCCCGTGAAGATCGAAGCCCAGAAGACCATGCTGCAAGTCCATCCATAGTTGGCATATAATGAGTCGGTAGAGATAGAGACCGGTTAGACCCAACAGACAACTAACTATAATATAACCAATCATAACGAAGGAACCCACCAGTATAGCAGTGACAGCCTCGTCAGCGTAGAGGATGCTAGCACGACAAGCACCTGCCATTAATGGCCGTAGTCAACGCTCAGAGGGGACGGCCACGCTTGCTTGTCCGGAGCAGAAAGGACGCTACCACTACCGTTGCCGCTGCCAATGTGGCTCGACAAATCATCCCCAAGAACAATTTGGTAAATGTCAGTAAAGATTGCCCACGGTCGCACCATCGCCACAAAACGACTGCTAACACTGGTGGCTTCGGTTAACAATCAACAACTTGCGAATCCCGACGTGACAATTGTCCATGCTTTGGTGCCAAAGCCACGTCGGGCCATTGTTTACAAATATTGCTTCTTCACCGCTATAGATGAGGGAGGAAGCAATACAGAGAAAAACCATACAGGCAACCCGAGAAACCAATACGAACAAAGACATTCCCAGCCTCTCTCTTGCAAAGTCGCTCTCCGTCGTGTGCACCACCGGAGTTTAACCCTCCACCATTCTCCAAGCCACTCCTCGTCGAGCACACCACTAGAACCTAACCCTCCGCCACTCACTAAGATACTCCCCATCGAGTGCACCACCGGACTCAAGCCCTCCGACGCAACTCACCTTCCCCACATACATGTATCCTCGCATCCTATATCCTCATTTCATCTTTATATTCTCTAAAAAATAATATTTATTTGAGTGTCGGAGAATAAATTAAAAAGTAAATTTTGCCAATTCTCCAACCTCATATTCGTTCGTTGTGTTACGTAGGACCCAAATTTTTAAAAATGATAACTAGACCCACCTCAATTTGACCCGACATAGAAGATCAAGTGACTCCCTAATCGTTAAACGTTAGAAGGGTGCCATCTCGCCCATAAATAGGAGGGTTCCCCAGCGGGTGCAGTTCATCCTTTGGCTAACTTCAAGGGAGCAATGCGGAAGTCTTGGCTCGACCCACCCCTGGTGGGAATCCGCGAAGGAGTTGGATGGACTAGCTAGAGATCAGAAATTATTGGCGAAGACTACCTTCATGCCCATACTGTGGTCGATTCCTCATACTAATGAGGGTGGCTCGGCCACTCTGCTGCTGTCGTGCGCCTCCCCTCCACGGTGTGACTCGTACGGCGTGTTGTGGGATCCTGATAGAGCCATCCCGATCATGCGTCGGCTCCGGAGGAGGTTGAGAGGGGAGCCCCGGAGAGGGAATTGTAGGGTCTTTTGCATCCTCGCCGGAGGCTCTTGAGCTGAGTGTTGGTTCCGCCTCGATGGATAACATTGGGTTCATCTTCACCAGAGGATGACCAACGCGCGATTGTCCCCGGTGACTTGGCATGTTGGGTAACTAGCGGCGAGGCCGTGGTGATCTCATGTAGGTCACGTTCCCAAGCTTGCTCAAGCATCCGGGGCAGTCGCTGTGGGGTCTAGGCCCCTTGCCATATCTTTTTTGTCTTTCCTGTACTTTTACTGCTACAAATCTTGTACTCTATAAGGAAGGCATTGATTAATAAAAGAAGTAGTCTTTCGCCTTTACTCTTCTGGCTTGTAGTGCGTACTTTCTCTTTTTGATTGCTTCCTCCAGTTGCGTCGTACTCTGTTTCGTGCGCTCGAGTATCTCTGGATGCTTGCGGTCAGTTCTGCCGATTTCGTCCCCTAAGTCTTAATGCAAACTGTCACTAGGAAGACGCGGCTCAAGGGAGGCCTTTGATGTCTGATGATGTGGAGGTTTGAACGTCGGTGGGTGCAGTCACATCCGCCCGTCTACCTCCCGCATTAAATGCGTAGGAGATCATGGGGAGCTGCTCCATAATGATTTGCCTCGGGAATGCGCGAAGCTTCAGGGATTCGCCACGTGGTGGGCGTTCGTTGGCCTTGCTCTGGCGCTCTTTGCCTTCAGAATGCAGCCGTTTTTGGGGGGAACTTTGCCTATTTAAACGCACAAATTTTTTCTCCATACAATGTGCTTTGCTGCTTCTTCGGTGGTGTGAAGCTTCGTGTTGCTGGCGATCCTTCCCTCTTTTGTCTGCTTTTCGTTGCGATTTCGATGGAGTAGTTGTCCTCATCGTCTAGATCAAGACCTTCTTCCGGAGAACCTGATACTGGGACCCATGCTTCTGGGATCCCAGCTGTAGCTGCGTCAGAGGGATATTATTCGAAGGCCACTGTCATGGGCCCCATGCGATTTTTGAGGGTGCCTCCAGACTTTGAGAGGGAGGAGTGGTCTACTTCCTCGTGGGATCGTAGTCCTAGGAGGGCAGATCCTCTACTTCACCAATTGGCCAGGGCTGAAGAAGGCGTCAAAGCCTGGGTGCAAGTTGTGGTTGCAGAGATAGAGCAATTGAGGTCCCGCGCCGCACACTTTGAGGAAGCATGGGCAGAATCGGAGGTGAGGGCGTCTAGGCTTGCTAGTTCCAATGTAGGGGCTGAAGCCCGCATATTGACTCTCCAGGAAAAGCATGAGCGGCTGCGGCGATAGTTTGGGACAGAGGTTACGTAGATGGGGACTGAGATGACGTCGAGGCTCCTACCGGAGGAAGTCGGTCCTGCACTAGAAAGAAACTTTCGAGACGACATCCGTCTTAGCTGCATACTAGTCTCGCTGGAGGACCCAAACTTCCGCATCAGTGTCCTGGACTCTCAAAACTCTACCGCCCTGACACGCACGAACCTGGTGGATTATCCGGCAGCAGGTTCCTCTGCAGCACATGAGGGACATGGAATGTATTTTGTGGCCGCAAGCTGCTGTAAAAGAGTCATTAATGAATATTATAATGAAATTTAACACTTAGCTGTGCCATTTTGTTTTTCGCAGTTTGTTGTAGTTGAAAGGTTCGCTTTCTTCTTTGCGAGCCCGTTTCGGAAGTCCCGCTGTCGCCTTTCCCGGTGATTGAAATTCCCGCATTTAATGCGAGTGTCGCAGCAAGGATTTTGGCAGGCGACAGAGGTGACATTGATATGTGGTCTGACGAACGGTCATGATTGCTAACTACTTTGGGATCCCACGACGTTGCTGCGGCGCAGGCACGCGGCCTGGCCACTCTACGGAGGCGTCGTTTGGTTTTCCCGCACGCTGGCACCTCGCTGCCTATTTAAGTCAGGCTTTCGCGAAATTCCTCCTGCTTGTTTCCTTGCATTGAAAACTTCCAACTCGCCCCACAGAGATAGATGGCAAAGAAGAGAGAGTCTCCTTCCTCGCGAACTTCTAGGGTGAGTCGGCATGGGGTCGACAACACGGGGTCTGTGCTGACGGCCAACGCCATTGCCGCTTTGATATTGGATTATGGCATCCCCAACAACTGGGGTTATCGTGCTCCTGGCTCTGCGGGTAGAGCCAACGCTCCACCAGATGGCTTCGTCACAATCTATGAGCACCATTTGAGAGGGGGCTTCGTTATCTCATGCCATGCACTCTGTACAAATTGGTGGAGGTATTGGGCGTTCCTGTGGCAAGGCTTCACCCTAATGCCCTCCGTTATCTGATCTCGCTGTGTATTTTTTCCCGCCTCCATGGCGGTGCCTTTGACGTGAAAGCGGTGAGATTGATCTTCTGCTTCACAGAGCCGGAGAATTGGGTCTCCATGTCTCCAAAGACTGGCTTCCATTTTCGGGAGACCAACCCCGATTCGATGAAGAACTGGAAGAACCGATTTTTCTTCTTGTAGGAGCCTCCCGACTCTGAACTTCTACGCGAGTGGGGCCGATTTCGGAGTACTACCACGGGAAGGTGTCGTCGGATGATGCTAAGGATACAGCGGAGTTGGTTGCTACGATCAAATCCCAGATAGCGAAGTTTTCCATTCAGGGCTACTTCCTGACATCTATCACTTTTGAGGCCGCTAGGTGGGGGACTTCGTCGGTCTAGTGTGCCACCGGTCCTGCGAAGAAGGAGCCCAAGGACTTCGCGATTCCCTCGCCGTCTGGAGGGGACACAGAGGAGAGCGGCTCGTTACTTGAGTCGTCTTCGGATGAGGAGGAGATAGAGGCTCCCTAGAAGAGGTTGAGGGAAGCCGGAGTTACCTCCACGCGGAGGTCATAGAGGTTGGCCGCTGGTTCAGCCGCGTAAGTCTGGGCCCCAGTCCTGGAGGCGACGTCGAGTGCCGGGCTTCAAGAGGAGGCCAACGAACCCGCACCGATTTTCGCCATGGCACTAGCTGAGTACGGCGTCCCTATTGTGGGGTTTTATTCTGGTGAGGAGTCTTCCGCGAATTACTTCGTCGATCTAGAGCTACCTGAGTTGGTCCTAGAGGGTGTTCCAGCCACGGCAAGCGACACACTAGTCTTTGGTGACCCAGAGGAAGTATGAGTGCCAGTGCCAGCGCTAGAGCCAGAGGGATCTTTGGAGTCGGCTAGGATCTTCGTCGAGCCGACTTCGGAGGGGATGATCCGGGAGGTCGCTCCTGCGGCATAGGAGACGGAAGCCGTATTGGAGGCCGGCTTGCAGAGGGCTGAGATGGCCGGGGGAGGGATGGCTCCAGAGCCGGAGCCACCGAGTGTTCCTTTGCCTTCCGTGCTTCCAGGCCACCCAAGCCTTACAGGAGTTGCGGTTGAATGCGGGGAGTCGCTGGTCCCATCCGCGTCTGGAGATGTAGCTTGCTATCCGGACGTAACCTCTACTCCGGTATAATCGCACCGAGTTGAGAATTCTTCAGCAGTCATAACAGTTGGAAACTTTCCGACCTCCTCATTTTCCAAATAGATTCCTAACGGTGTCGACTCTCTTGAAGAGTTAGCCACACAACTGCAGAGGAGCCTTTATCGTAGGTTCCACGTTGTTCAGCGCATGACAGACAAGGTCGCTTCCCTCCAAGAGGAGAGCGAGTGGACGCAGGAGGAAATTAGGCGCTTGAAGGTGGAGAATGGGCAACGTGCGTTGGAGGCCGCGCGCCTGCAGCAGGAGGTCGAGCAATTGAAAGAGATGGTCACCGTCCTTGACGATGACAACTCTCACTTCTCCAGGGATGTGAGGGGTCGGCTTACTCTATCAGAGGCGGATCTCGTACTAGAGACTTGGTTCTGGGATGGCATTCGCCTGTGCCATAGGATTGCTTCTCTTGCAGTTCCCGATGTTCTGGAAGGCATCTTTCATCCAAGCAACTTAGGTGTTCAGGATAGGTCTTGCCTGAGGAATTTCCTTGAGGAGACTGGTCCGTCAGATCCTCCGCAGTAGTTTTACTTGTAAGCATTGCTTTATTCTTTTTTCTTTGTCCGCGTCTTGTATAAATGAATGAAATGCAGCACCTTTTCTGCATCCGATATCTTCCAGTGTGATTTGTGAGATTGTATCTCATGATTAATGGCTAAGCTTGTGAAGCTATTGTCGCCAAGGCCCCAATCCAATGCCTACTTGCGCTCTACTCGTCATTCGTTAGATAACGTCGTCACATCTTGCGCATTTAATGGGAAGCTCGATCCAATAAAGTGGATGTCGTCGCAAGTCCCGTGGAGCCGCGCTAAGTGCCAGTTGGGTTTTTAGGCCACAGCATTTGGACTCCGGGCCTAGAGCTTTTCTCTTGCGGTATCCGCATTAGGTGCGTGGCCCCCGCTCAGGGCATCGTTGTCACCATGTGCAAGGTCCTAGCCACGACCATTATATATTGAGCGTGCTCACTTCTTCGTGAGAAGGTCGCCACACGCCTGTGATTCTTGCCCCCTAAGGTTTTGATGGCCGTAAGTTGGGAAGCTTTAAAAACCCCCACGCCTAACGTTTTGACCGCTTGGGTCATCTGGTTTGGAACCATGATTCTCTGGGCCAAACGGGCCCTATGGCACGGAGTCGGGATTTAGTGGTGACTACTTTAGGGTTGTTTGGCGCGAGGCTAAGGTAGCGGGTTGCTTGGGACCCTTTTGACAAGGAGTTGAAGTCCGGATGAGGCCGCTTTTGGGCCGCTCAACACATGGTCAAGGTTTTGAGGTGGCCGCTTACGGGCCTGTTAGCACGAAGCCAAGGCCTCATTTTTTGGACGGACAAAAGTCCTCCTAACTTAGGGGCAGTTTAGGTCGATATACTTTTGGGATATCATGCATGTCAACACTCACATGAATGCTGATACAGGTTAACAGGAATGATTTATATTATTAGATAAATACTCAATGCATGTACAAGCACTCTTCATGATGCACGTTTGAGCCTTGCCTGGGGCTGCGTTACGCTACTAGTAGTATTTCCTTAGGTTGGCGGCGTTGCAGGTCCGAGGGGCCAGTTTATCGTTCTGGGCGCGTAGCTTGTACGCTCTGCTTTGGAGGATTGCGGAGATGAGAAACGGGGCTTCCCATCCAGGGGAGAGTTTGTTCCTACTTGCGGCCTTTTCCGCGATCTCTACACTCTGGAGGACAAGATCTCCAACCTTAAGCGGGCGTGCCTTCACCCGCTTGTTGTAGTACCACGCGATGCGCTGTTAATCGGTCACGGTCTACAATTGGGCTGCGTATCAAACTTCTGGGAGCAGGTCAAGGCATTATCTGAGTCTCTTATAGTTCATAGTTGGATCGAAAGATTCAACCCGCAAGCAGCGTAATCCCACCTCAACAGGGACTATAACTTCAACTCCGTAGCAGAGACTGAAGGGTGTCTCGCTCATTTGTTCCCGCAGGGTTGTCCGATACGACCAGAGTACGGAATGTAGCTCATCGACCCACAAGCCCCCTGCATCCTCCAGTTTGGTCTTCAGCCCATGCAGGGACGTGCGGTTGGTGACCTTAACCTACCCATTGGCTTGAGGGTATGCTACGGACGTATGAACCAGCTTGATGCGCAGGTCTATGCAGTACCTTCTGAATCGTTTGCCTGTTAATCGGGTTTTGTTGTTGGTCACTATGACCTCGGGAATTTCAAAGCGGCAGACGATGTTTTGGCGGAGGAATTCCGTTGCATTCTACTCGGTGATTTGAGCCAAAGGGATGACTTTACCCGAAAGCCAAAGGTAGCAGTCCCAGGATGTCGATCCCCCACTGCGCAAATTGCCACAGGTACTAAAGGCTGTGCAGTTCCCCATGTGGGAGGTGTGTCATGGATCCAAGGACTTAACTGCTTTCACATTTCCTCACGAATTCCATGGTGTCTAACTTCATGGTTGGCCAAAAGTGACCTTCTCGCACGATCTTGAATGCAAGATTCTTTCCTCCGATGTGTGAGCCGCATATGCCGAGGTGGATTTCACTCAAAGTATACTCAGCCGCTTCGGGGATCAGGCATTTAAGGTAAGGAGTAGAATATCCCAGCCTGTATAACCTTCCGTTGAGGATCGCGTACCAGCCTATAATCTTCTTGATCCGTTTGGCCTCATCGACGTTTATGGGCAGTGTTCCGTCGGTCAGATACTTTCTAAATGGCGTCATCCAAGTGTTACCCTCGTCAATCTACAGCACTTCTTGGTCCAAGGAGTCAACATTGGGCACGGCCAGAGTCTCCCGTGGTTCCCTGGCGTATGCTCCGGGGATCCTGCAGCTTCATCCCTAGCCAGCCGGTCAGCTTTCCAATTATCGGCCCTAAGGACATGTTTAATCAGGAAGTGATCGAATCCCTAGATCAAGGTCTTTGCCTTAGCCAGGTATCTCACGAGCTGAGGGTTCAACGTTTCAAAGGTTTCATGGATTTAGTTGACCACGAGCTCTGAATCGTTGTGCACGACAAACAATTTTGCGGAACACTCCTTAGCCAGGCGGAGTCCTACGAGAAGGGTCCCGTACTCCGCCACGTTGTTGGTAGCAAGGAAGGTCAGCGCGATAGAGTACGTAATCTCCGTGTTGTCCGAAGTCTTTAGCACAATTCTAGCTCCGCGACCTACTTGAGTGGATGATCCATCCACATTTAGGGTCCATGTCAGGATGCTGAGATAGCCTACGCTTCCCAGGTCGTCGGTGTCATCTAGAGACAGGGTCACCGCCTCGACAATGAAGTCCGTTAGGGCCTGACCCTTGAGGGCCAACCGAGGTTGGAACTCTAAGTCAAACTCTCCCAGCTCTATAGCTCACTTGATCAGTCGTTCGGAGGTCTCTGGTTTCTGCAGGATCGACTTCAGAGGTTGATCCGTCAGAACAATGGTTCTGTAGGCTTAGACGTGGGTCCGTAGGTTCCGCGCCGAATAGATGAGCGTCAACGCGATCCTTTCAGCGTACGAATAGCGGGTCTCTACGTCTGTCAGAACTCGGCTTACATAGTACACTGGCCGCTGCGCTCCATCATGTTCTCTGACGAGCACGGAGCTGAGGGCAGTGCCTGATGCAGCCAAGTAAAGGTACAGGTCTTCGCCCGTGTACGGCGGGCTCAGGAGAGACGGGTTGATGAGGTATACTTTCAGCTCTTTGAAGGCTTTCTCACATTCCTCTGTCCACCAAAATTTGGACGATTTTGTTCCCCTAAGTGCCCTGAAGAAGGGCAAATACTTTCCCGTGGATTTGGCATGGAATCGCGAGAGGGCAGTCAAACGCCGTATGAATTTCTGTACTTTCTTCACCGTTCATGGAGGATTCATGTTGAGGATGACCTTGATCTTCTTCGGGTTTACTTCTATGCCGCGCTGTGACACAATGAAACCCAGGAACTTCCCAAAGGTCACCCAGAAGGCGCATTTTGGCGGGTTGAGATTATGTTGATCACGCGAGCGGCTGTACGGTTCCTGGGAGGTTCACTGGCCTCACCGTTTGAGGTTGCGGGGGCATGCCCCAAACCTTTCATGAACCATTTAAGGTGTCCGCGGCGGATCAGGTCCTCAATCTCCTGCTGCAAGGTTCTGCTGTTCTCTATGGAATGACTGAGGCAACGGTGGTACTAGCAATACTTCATCTAGTCACTGCCGCTCGAACCCTTCGATGTCATCGCTGTTCCCCTTCTTTCTACTGGCAAGCTTGGGAATTTTTGGGGGGCGGTCTGCGCACTTGGGACGCTTTGCCTTATTTGCCTCCTCCGCTGAGATGTATGCTTGAGCGATGGCTTCAGCCTCCCGGAATGACTGGGGGCACTGGTACGACAGGTGCTTGAAAAATTCCCCCGCTGTCAACATAGCAATGAAGGCGTTGAGGTTCAGATCGTCAGAGAGCTGGAGGATCCGACACGCCTCAGTGATGAAGCGGTTGAGGAACCACTTCAAACTTTCTTCTGTCCACTGATGGAGGCGGACCAGGTGCTACGATTGTTTTTCCTCCCTCTGGCTGGAGGCGAACTGGTTCAGGAAGCAATCCGTGAGCTCGTCGAAGGAGCGGATGGAATTTAACGGGAGGCCATGAAACCAAAGTAGTGCGTCCCCTTAAGGGTGACGGGGAAGCATTGGCACATGATGGCCTCGCTCATCCCCTGAAGTGACAGGTGGGTACGAAACCAGTTGAGATGGTCCATCGGGTCCTTGCTTCTGTCGTATCCTTCCAGCACGGGCATATTGAACTTGCGAGGGAGCAACTGAGTTCGCACCCTTTGTCAGCCAGCGGAGGATCGTGCGGGTCTCTCCTTGTGCAGGATATGCCATTGTACTTTAACGTTCTCTTCCATCGGCGGGTTGGATGCCCCTATCCGCGCATTAATGATGTCGCGGAGTTCAACATTGTCCTGCTGGTATGGCTGGATTTGTTAGTTGTGGTGGCTTCCCGTGCGGGGCCGCTCGCTGTTGGAGTCTGCGGCGGTTGGCCTCCCTTGGTCACGGGAGTTGCGCTGCTCAGGGCTCTCTCCCCATCCGTCTCGACTGGGATGGCTTTTGGTCACAGATTGCACCTTGCTACCCGAGGCTGCCTGGACCCCGGCATCGTCAGGCCAATTTGATCTTCTCCTTAGTGCTATGGCGCGACGCCTTCCTCACCTGGAGGAGGACGCTTGTGGTGCCGGGTGCACAGCCCCCACCCACGGGGTTCCCGTCCGGTTGCAGAAAACCTGGATCACCAGCCTCATGTCGTCCATGTCCGCAGCTAGGCGGTGGACGTCGGGCTCTGGACGGATGTCTACGTGGCTACCCACTTCGGGGTCTTCACTGCTAGCGACTACATCTCTCGCTGGGGCTGGGTCGTTTATCCATGTGACGACCCGAGCTCCGATCCCAGGACCCAACCCGGGCCGTCACGATAAAAGTCTTGAATCATCCGAAATCATCAATTACAAATCATCAAGAAACTTAAATGAACTCAATACTATCATTTAAACCACCATCAATAATCATTCTAAATGTATCATTGAATAAATATCCGAAACAGAAAGAAATAACTTCAACAAATAACATCGATATCCAAAATATCAATCCACATAATAAAAAATCTAATTAACGTCGAATAGTAACATAACCAAAAGAAATATTAAGTCTCTGTCCTGGAAGTCTCAATCTCTGAGATCACCTCTGTCTGGTATCTACACAATAACACACGATCTCTTTTATCCTGCTATCACCCTGTCTATTCTGGAACCAATAAAATATAAGGGTGAGCCTAAGGCTCAACAAGTAAATAAACAATAAAACGTTTCGGATATTAATAACATAAGAAGTACATCAGATAGATCATCATTTATTCGAGATTCAATAGCCTGTCGTATTCACGACTCAAAAGCCATATGAACAACTAAACATCAAGAAATAATATGGATTCCATGGTATCCAACTACCCCTATAGTCCTCCCAAAGGCTGTACCCGTAGTATGTCGATACCATCTTCGAATCCCCTCGCCAATGATATCCCAGATATCATCTTCTACGATAATCACTGGATTATAAGCGTCTCACCTCAATATCAACGACCTCATCCTCCGGAATATGGAGTCAGTATCAAAAAAAGTGTAGACTATACTAAGGTTCCGTAGCCTCCTATTCAACTCAACACCTTAGTATTTTCACACTCTCTCCCCAATTTAGCCATAGAGTAAAATAAATGCACTCACACTATAAAGGTTAACGCTGAGAATAATTTTATCGGATTTCATCAATGAGGTACAGAAACAATCACGTAACTGACTATTATTGTTTTCAGCATACCAACGCACATGCATAAATTCATATAAACCTTTCTACTATGAATATACCAATATACATATAATATACCATCCCGTATATGCATATATGTATGTATATATATACACACACACACTCAAGTGCTCAGCCAACATACACATGCACACACCAACACACACACACACACTGATGTGCTCAGCCACACACACGCGCAGCAGCCCGCCACACTCCACTATTCTCACCACACACAGCTTTACACATCAATCCCATACATTTATATGCGTGTTTATACACGCATACACACACGTATTTAACCATATATATATATATACCGTATATTTGTACGGCCATATTCGCACACACACGCACCGGCACCGAGCAACCACGCATTTGCACAATACCGACCGTCGGCCGACCGACAGAGCACGAAGCTTTGTTTTGCCCAATTTCTCTTATTTTATCCTTTATTGCAGATTAATGGCAGTAATCAGAAGGGAAAGATTCGGATACAAAGAAGAGGGATTTACTTACAAAAATAACGGGGTTCAGTTCTTCTTGCCACTGTCGGGT
>JAOVVI020010139.1:0-11659 GCA_028571085.2 Nepenthes alata
TGGTTAATAAACAAATTACCAATCTATAAGTAACTGAGATATAAAGAAAACTGTAACAGCATTTTGAATAAGAAACCAATTAATCGGGTAAATGGGTAAAACTTCTGAACTTAAAACAGTAAGTTATAATGAATTATAAAATCTTATAATTTATAGGTAAAAAATTTCAAGAGAAACTATAATACAGACAAAAATCAATGCAGAAATAGAAACTTATTTTTTTGTTCCTAGCTATTAGTTTAAAAACATAATGACCCAAATTTAAATATTAATAATACTATCTAAATAATTATTTTTATTAATTTTTTTTTTTGTATATTAGATTTAATGTTTAATAAATATTAATATTATTTAAAACTAAAAATATAATTATCTTTAATATGTTTCTATTTTTAAATTATAACCGTTAAATTTTGATCCAATAATTTAAACAAAATAAACTAAGTCTTACTTCTTCTTTAGAGAAACAAAAACCCTAATTTACACAATTGGCACCCTTAATTCCTACTCTAAGACATCTATAGGATCAAATTTAACACCCTTAAAACTAACTTGTCAACTACTTTATCAATTATATTATTGTTCTGTGCCGTCAAGTTAGTGAGCAAGTTTAATATTCTCACTGTATAGCATAAAATTTACTTTGATTTGAGAAATCAGTATAATCTTCTCAAGTGACACTCTATTACATTCATTCTACTCTTGCTCTTAAGACTTTATCTTTTTTAAAGAAATAAGAACCCTAATTTACATAATTGGCACCCTTAATTTCTACTCTAAGATATCTACAAGATCATAATGAATACCCTTAAAATTAACTCATTAATTACATTATCAATTAGGTTATCGTTCTGTGTCGTTAAGTTAGCGGACAAACTCAATATTCTCACTTTAAAGTATAAAATTTACTTTGATTTGAGAAATCAGTATAATCTCTAAAGTGACACTTTATTACATTCCTTTTGCTCTTGCCCTTAAGTCTTTATCTTCTGATGTAGGGTTATGGTGTAGGGCCCCCCTCCCCTCCACCCCCAAACACGTAGCAAGTCCTTATTTCCCTCTTGCTTGTCCTCTTCAATTTCTTTATTCCTTGTCATTATTTCTGCATAACAGTTGTTTTTCCTTTTATTTCTGAAGTTGCTTTGATGATTATCCTTTCTTCAAATGGGTAACAATGGTGATAGGGATGAAAGTTCCAATCATGCTATGGGAAAATATTATTTGTCCAGTCATATTATTTTAATTTTTATTCAACTTAGGTTATTTTTTTAAAAAAAATTAACTTATTTTTGTCTAAATTTATTAGAAATAATATGTATATTAAATATAGTTATATTTTTATATAAAAAAATTATTTAAAGAATATCAAAACTATAATTACACAAGAATATTAATATGCATTTAAAAAACTAAAAGACATAAAAGAAATAATTTCCAACTTTAAAACCATATATTACATATTAATATATTAACATGTTAATTAATATGATTGTTAAAAGATAAAGTACAAAAATCATGATTTTTTACCTAAGATTTTGGGTATAATTTATAATAAGTCTAATAATATAATATTAAAGTATCAAAATATACATATTTAATGTTACATTAGAAATTTATTTTATTTATTTTTAAGGGTTTTTTAAATTAAAAAAAAAAAGAAAAGATAGGAAGCTTGGAAATTTGAAATTTGTCTCAATTATTGTACAATATGCTCTACTACTGCCAATATGAGACCGTTGGCAAGGTATCTGAGTACGGACACGTCGTGATATCAGATTCAACCAACCCAATCAAAATGTTCCTTTGGCATGCTCGTCAAGCACAAGCTGCATCAGAACCTTGAAAGCTGTTATTTTTATTTTATTATTTTTTATTTTTTATATATTGAGATTAAGTTCTTAAATTTAAAAAATAAAGCAGAAAAAATATAATATTTTTTTAATATTTTAACTTTTAATCTCAACATTTAAATTTATAAAAGAATAAAAATTATTAAAAAATCGACAAAGGCTCTGCAAAATCTTACCAAGCATTAGACTTTTTCCCTTTGTTGTTATAGTCATTTATCTATCTAAGTTTGGTGAAGGCTTTATGTAGTCGACCCAATTTATCAGATTAAAATTTTAATTCATTCTGGGTAACGCATTTCTCTTACTGATAGGTTTATTTTATCATATTTTCTGCAAAAATTGACTTTAATATTGATATATAAAGTTAAAATCGGGAGAAAGGTTTGCATGATTCGATTTGGTATGTTTTTCTAATCTGTTCCATGCTAAAATATGTCAGCGAGACATAAACATGGTGTGATTGGTGCTTGATCTATGTGAATTCGTGTTTCATGTGGGTTCAGATATTATGTCTTTGTTCATTTGATAACAAGTCTTGCCATTGAATAATATTTCTTCCATTTTTATAACTAAAATAAGTTGATAAAGTCTCGTATTAATTTGGTAAAAACACTTAATAGCATTTATGTAATAGGAACGTTACTTTATATTATACATTGTCTTTATAGTATCTCTATAGGGGCAAGTAGACACATGGTAGATTAACATAACAATCACAGTTAATAATAGTAATGATTTTTTAATTTTTGTTTTCAATTGACATAAACGACTGACTGATCAGCGAAAGATAACATTAGAACAGATATAAATGAACACGGTTGTTTGAAAGAGATGTGATTATCTTTTGTAAAAGGACAGATTTTGCAAATATGCCGTTGATTATAAAAATTCATAACAATATTAACCATTTTAGCTGAGGTTTGATTTTGTTCACATGAAATACAGTTAAACATAAATCTACCAGAAGAATGAAATGATTTGAATCTCTCTTTGGCTATTTCTTTTATTTTTTGAATCCTTTTAATATTTAATCAAGTGATTCTAAGGATAACAACACAAAAATATTTGTAAAACCCACCATAGTACAAGTATTACCATAGTACAAGAATTTTTTACATAACAAAACCCACCCAAATTAAATGAAAAACCACGAAATAGAAATCTACTAAAAATTCACTACAAAGCCTTCATACTTGGAGCATTTCATAGAAGAAAAAAAATTATAAAAATTCTTTCACACTCTTTCATAAAAGATCTTGCAACACTCCTTTCAACATCACAATGCTCATATTCTTTTATATTTACAAGCTTTTGTGGTAAATATAAACTTAAATAATTGAATTTCTTTTCAATGGTTTAATCTCTTATATATATATATATATTTTTTCTCAAATACTAAGGGACTATTTACACAAAACATATTTTTCCCATTTATAATATTCGAGAAATATCCAACATTAAAGAACACATTCCCTTGTGTACTAAATTAAAGGTTTGGTACTATGTCCCTCCCTTATCCTACAAGATTAGCTCCTTGGGCTTGTATGTTAACTTCTCCATAGCAAGCATGCAAGGAGAACCATCCAATTGAGTAGAGAATCCTTTTCAACAATCCTTTTAGTATTCTCTTTTGATAGTTGTGTTGTATAAGTTTATAAATATTATAATTTTAATTAACGTAGCTTGAATTTTGACAATTATAAATTAGTAATAATATGAAAAATCTCATTTTAACAAATCAATAACATAATAATTTTAAGTAAAAAGACACGTAAAAGGCGATAATATAGATTATCAGAAGAATTTTTTCCTCTTTCAGTTATTATATTACAAGGGATGTAGCAAGTCTCATGAGGTAGTCTATATTTTTTAATTTTAGTTATCCATTTAAAAATAGACAAATATAATTTTAATTTTTTAAAGAAGCTAAAAAATCCATTTAAATAAACTGTTTGGATGATTAAATCACATTCGTCCATCTTTTAATCAATGGCTAAAATTTAAAAAGTTATGAATTGCTTCTTTTCGAGAGGTGCAGGCCCCTTTCTCCATATAGGAGTATGTGCATAATGCTCATAACCCAATGGTAAAACTATCGAAGTATTAGTTGGCAAGGGTAATCAAAATAGATAGGCAGATTAAGAAAGAATATTCTCTCTTTTAAGTTTGCATGGATAAGAATTAAATGCAGAAAATGCAGTAATCATGCATGAATAAGGTGGCAAAGTAATGCAATAATCCAGTGGTATTGAGGTACACACAATAAAATTATATTATCCAATGGGAAGAAGCCTTTCTGCCACGTAGGATTGATGCTAAAGTTATGGCCATTATCAGCAGATGGCATGGTCATGTTCGTCCCAGCACAGTCGTCGAATCCCATCTGAGTTGGTCCTTATATCGGCCAACGTCAATTTCCTCCGTGCTCAGTATAAATTTCCAAACTCGTTGGCGTATCTTTTGCCTGGAGTAGGTGGTAAAGCCTGCTTTACTCCAAAAGGATATATCACCGTCTACAATATTTATTTGAAAGGAAGTCTCTGATATCCTTTGGCATCGAAGTTGTACAAAATAATGATGGCTCTCCACAATCCGGTCGTGAGATTGCAACCCAATCTAGTTAGATACTTAGTTTTTTTATATATTTTTACTCGTATTCACGGCCTGGTGTTGACACCAAAATCATAAATGTTATTCTTCATTTTCACAACGGAGTAGATTGGATTTTAGTCTCTCCACGTCCCGATTTTGTATTAAGTGGGGGAAACCCTAAATCAACGAAGAGATGGAAGGGTTGGTTTTTCTACTTGGCGGCTCCCTCTTGATGGAAGCTCTCCAACAAGTGGGGTTGAGTCTCTACATTTTTTAATATAGAAAAGATGGAGCACGAGAAGGAGTCGGATAAGGCACTGATAGATCTCCTTAAGAAAAAAGTCGGCTCCTTCGATGAAAATAAAAAAACTAATGGCTGCTAACTAAATCCCTAACTCAGGCCAAATGGGAATCTGTATTGGAGAAGTCAGATGCTCCTCCTACACTATCGGTTCATAAGAAGAGGTAGAAGAGAAAACAAAGGACCCTTAAAATAAATGAGCCGTTGGCCCAAGCGCCCAAGCGTAAAAAGGCCTCGGTCAGTTCCTCCTCTAACGACGAAGCCACTATTGATCAACTAGTAAGAAGAAAAAGGTCGTCGGTGAGAATGGACCCAACTCCTATATCTTCCCTGACCCAAACCTCTGGGACCGTCAGACCAGATGAAAGTTGCAAACCTTCGGAGTCTACTATGAGGCTGGAGTCAAAAACGTTCCAATCCCTAATCCAGCCCTTACTTCATTTGGGGTGTCGGCCATTTTGTCATCCCCCTCCGAAAAGCCCCTGCCCGATCTTCCTATAAGTTTTGCCAAGGGTGCCTCCTAGATTGACGAAACTCAATCTGAGGAGGTCAGGATGTACCTCAAATCGCGTTTTCGATGGCCAACATCATTGATGTGGTCATCTCAGAACTTCATATTGAAGTTATCGTGGTACCTTCTCCTAAGCCCCCAACATCTGAGGCCAAAGTTGAAGACGAGGTTGAAGGACTAGTCAAAGTGGCAGACGTGCCCCTCTTGGAGGCCCCCACATCCGAGGTCAAGTCGAAAACAGCTTCTTAGGCCACAATTGGAATATCTGGTTCTGAGCCTCCACCGCCTGAGGTCAAAGAGGATGTTTTTATCAAAGGTGTCAGTTAGGTAGTTGGGGTGGCCGCTGTAGAGCCCCGAAACTCGTGACGGTATTGGTCACTGCCGACACATCATCAAGATGGTGACTCCTAACATTCCTATTTACATACTCCATCCTAAGAACTCTAGTGTTTGACATAGTTCAGATGTGTTGTACCATCCCAGAGATGACGTGGATTCATGGAAGCCTTTACCGGAGAATTCGCAGCCTCATCCTCCTCTAAAATAAACATTTGTATTTTTTATTTTTTTATCATTCTTGTAATTGTAATATTTTTTGTAATAAAATAAACTTTTTTTTTCAACCATGTCAATTCTTCTCTCTCTCTCTCTATTATTTATACTTATACATACATATATATATATATATATAAGTTGGACGGACATTATATATTTAAATGCCGGGTATTTAAAATGACTTAAGCCATCGTCAACACATGACTTATGTCACTTGGACATACCAGAGGATATCAGAGCTCTTGTATGTCTAACTAAAGTTTTTGGGACCATGGTCAACTGACGATACTATCTTTCTTTAATTGGAGGTCTTCGCATTTGTACTTTGAGAAAACCCTCTAAGTTTTTTAGTATTCAGCCTCATGAGGGCCACTTGGTTTCATGACCAAATTTTATAAACCGATGTTTTTAGAGCCACTCGATAGCATGACTGAGTTTTATTGATCATCAAGTGTAGATCGAGGGGTAGGTAAATGGATCTCACCTGACTTAGGGGCAGCCTAGGTCATGCTGGATTATTAAATGACAAATAAGCACTCACATAAACAAATAGCCAATGATTATTTTATTAATAAAATGTAACTTATTTTACAAACACTCCATATGATGTTAACCAACCTTACCTGGTTAGATGTACATTTATTTGTAGTATTTTTTGAAATGAGAGGCATTCCAAGTCCAGGGGATAAATTTATCATTATGGGTATGTAACTTGTACATCTCATTTCAAAGAATAGCCGAAGATAAGAACGGCCCCTCCCAATTAAGTAAAAACATGTTCCGATCGGTATTCTTACGAGTGGATTCAATACTTCGTAGCACTAAGTCTTCCACTTTAAATTAGCTCGTACTTACCTTCTTGTTAAAGTATCTGCGATCCTTTACTGATCAAAATATTCGACCTGGAGATTGAGCAGTCCAACCTCTATTGGTATGACAGTCTCGGTCCCATAGTATAGGCTAAAGTGTGTCTCTCGGGTCGACTATCTGGGTATTGTCTTGTAGTCCACCCATGAGCCCCCAATACTTTCAAGCTTTGTTGTCAAATCATGTAATATTTGGCGGTTGATAACCTCCACTTGTCTGTTGGTTTGCAGGCAGGCAACGAATATGTGAACCAACCTTATTTTCAAGTTAGCACAATATTTCGCAAACCATTTGCTAGTAAATTGAGTTTCATTATAGGTCACTATGACTTCGGAGATGCCAAATTTATACACGATACTCTGTCGAACGAATTCAGTTGCATTTTTCTTAGTGATCTAAGCTAGTGGGAGGCCTTGACTCACTTTGTGAAATACTCAATCCTAATAATCACAAACTTTCTCTACCCGAATGCAACTAGAAGAGATCCGAGGATATCAAGTCCCCATTGTGCGAATAGTCATGGCGACTGTAGAGCTAGAAGCTCTATATGTGGCTAATGAGTATGGTTCCCATGTACCTTACAATTCTCACATTTCTATACGAAATTCATGTCGTTATACTTCATGGGGGGGCCAATAGTAACCTTGTTGTATGAGTTTAAAAGTAAGGTTATTACCCCCAATATGGGATCCATAAATATCGAGGTGTACCTCACCTAGCACGTAGTCAACCTCTTCTAACGTGAGACACAAGTGTTTTGGGACAGAGTACTTACGTCGATATAACTTTTCATCCATAATGGTATACTAGTCTACTGTCTCTTTCATGTGCTTAGCCTCATTAGAGTTTTTTGGTAATGTGCCGTCAGACAAGTATCCTATATAATGAGTCATCCAACTATCGACATTGGCTATCTATATTATCTCTAGCTCAGGGTCATCTGTGTTGGAAATTTTAAGGATTTCACGCATTTTTCATGCGTACTGCTCAGTATCCCCAATCACTTCGACCTTATTAGACAGTTTGTTTTTACGTTCTCTTCTCTTGAGATGTGGATCATCTCCACATTATCAAATGATGAAGTTAAAGCTTGAACTTTTTAAAGATACTTAAAAAATTGTGGGTTGAAAGTTTCAAATGTTTCTCGGACTTAGTTACTAACCAATTCCAAGTCACTGTAGATGATCAGATTCTTAGCCGAACACTCTTTGGCCAACCTGAATTCGGTAAGTAATGCCTCGTACTTTGTGACACTATTGGTCATCGAAAAGTCGAGGGTCATTAAATACTTTATTTTTGACTCATCAGGAGTTCTTAAGACCAAACCGGCACCACAGCCTATTTGCATTAAAGAGCCATCCACATGCAAAACCCATACATGAATTCTTTATTGACCACCAGTCTTATTGAGGTTGACGGTCTCCAGAGCTAGGGTCGTTATTTCAATAATGAAGTCTACTAAGGCCTGACCTTTTAGGGCTAGCCTCGGTCAGAACTCCACATCGAACTCACCCAACTCAATGGCATACTTAACCAATCTTCCTAACATGTCCAACCTCTGTAAAATTTCTTTTAGCGATCGGTCTATCAAAACGATAATTTTATGTGCCTGGAAATAAGGGCGGAGTTTCCAAGAAAAATATATAAGTGCGAGAGCCATCCTTTTTGTATGAGAATACCGTGTCTATGAGTCGATCAAGATCTTTCCAACATAATATACAGGCCACTTCCAGTCAGACTATTGTTGGATTAAGAAAGAGTTTAAGGTGGTGTCGGATACAGTAAGGTACAAATACAACTCCTCGCCTTATTGGAGGGAAGTAAGACGCGGTAGGTTCGAGAGATGCTTCTTCAGTTCTCATAATGTAATTTCGTAGTCGATTATCGACAGCAAACCAGTGACCTTTGTTCCTTTTAAGGCTTTAAAGAAAGGCAAATACTCCTCGATTGACTTAGTTTAGAAGCGGGAGAGTGCTGCCAGCCTCCTGGTAAACTTCTAGACTTCTTTTATAGTCCGTGGTGAGTTTACATCGATAATAGCCTTGATTTTTTTAGGATTTTCTTCAATCCCTTGATGTGAGACAATGAAACTCAAACTTTTTTTATATCATTTCGAACGTATATTGTCATATTGAGCTTCATTTGGTGTGTCCCCAAGACATTGAATGCCTCATTCTGATTGTGAATATGGTCATTAGTCGCTCTATTCTTGACACCATGTCATCCACGTACACTTTCATATTCCGTCCAATTTGGGTTTCAAACATCTTGTTGACAAGTTGTTGGTAGGCGGTATCGGTATTCTTTAATTCGAACGGTTTAACTTTATAACAGTATGTCTTTTGGTCGATCGTGAACGACATGTGCTCCTCATCCTCTGGGCTCATCCAAATTTAATTGTAACCCGAATATGCATCCATGAAACTCAATAATTCATATTCAAACGTTGAGTTTATGAGCAAATTAATCATTGGTAACGGAAAGCTATCCTATGGACATACCTTATTGACATCAGTGAAGTTAACATACATCCTCCACTTCCCATTACTTTTCTTGACTATGATCACATTTGATAATCAATCTGGATGTTGGACGTCCTTGATGAATCCAACATTGAGCCGTTTCTTCACCTCCTCACGAATAGCAACTAATTTCTCAACCGAATGATTTCTTCATTTTTATCGAACATGTTTATCACTAAGATCTAGGCCCAACTTATAGATCGTTATTCTAATCATAATTCGTGGCATGTCACTAGGTGACCAGGCAAAGATGTTTGAATTCCGTCAAAGAAAATTGATAAGCTAGTATCGGAGAAGTTCTAGCAGAAGACTTTCTATTTAAATATACTTCTCTGGATCATTAGGGTACAAAAGAATCCGATATGTAGATTCTTCAGACTTGACTTGTAACAAAATGGTCTCATCACGAAAGCTAAGGTCATCTATTCGTTGACCGGAGGGCGTTTAAGTGATTGGGGATAAGTAACATGTCCGCTTGATCATTGAATCATCAATTACCTCTCCTACACCATACGTAGTGGGGAACTTCATTTTGAAATGTGGGATAGATGTTATATCTTGAAAGTTATCAAATAGCAACATCTGAAGTTGGTTTTGATAGATCGAGGGAATGCCTATTACCAAGAAAAAAATATCTTAGAGGTGTTCCTCGGATAGGTGTCCAACGTAACTTCAAATTGGATGGCCCCTGAACGGGTACTGGCTTGTTATCCAGCCCATACAAATGTCCTTCGATGGATTTTATTTGACTTCTTTTTAGCCCCAATTTTAAATAAGTATTGAGATAAAGTAAATTTTTTAAATTTTTATTATCAATAAATACTCGTTTCAACTAATTATCTATATTACGGTCAAAGATGAGTGCAGATATAGCCAAGTGATCAAAATGCGATAAAGTTATATAAGTTATATCTTCATTACTAAAACTAATGATATCATCCCTAATTTCTATCATTGGCTTCTTGTGATCGACAGCCATACTTGAGCGCTTCGGGGTATCGTTCCACATTAGTCATGTTGTAATCATATTAACAACCACAGCTGCCACTTGATTTTTTCGTTGCTCAACTTCATCCCCATCTGCTCCTCAAGAGGTCTGTCTAAGTCTTTGAAGAAATTGGGTAAGGTATCCTTTCTAGATCAACTCTTCAATCTCCTTCTGTAACGTCCGATAGTTTTTGGTGTTGTGGCCCCTATATCGATGGTAGTGATAATACTTTGATTTATCACCTACATCCGGGTTCTTCAATACCTTTGTCTATTTGAAGAATTTTTCATCCCGAATTTTCATCAGGATGTTGGTGCGAGAGTCATTTAAAAGAGTCAAGTCCAGGAGCATGGACTCCCTTTGTGTAGCCAGCTCTAACTTCTACTACTTCCTTGGTCCTCGAAAACCCATGTGGTTTACATTCTTTCTCTTTCCTTCCACCATCCTCTAGCAAAAATGGTCAACATGCTTCGACCGTTTTGTTTGATTGGCTCTTCGGCTGCTATGTAGGATCGGGTAATAGCCTCAACTTCTCTAAAAGTTTGTGAGTTCTTGGGGATTAAATGCTTGAAGAAGTCCCCGAGCTCTAAAGTCAATATGAAGGCACTCAATTTCACCTCATCGGTGAGTTTGGGTATCTTCCAAGTCTTGATCATGTACTTAGGAATTTCTTCAATTTTTCGTTTGGCCCTTATTTGACGATGGTAAAGTGCCATGGTTGCTTCTCATTCCTCCGACTAGAGGCGAATTGGGACAAGAAGCCACCGGCCAAATCTTGGATCATCCAAATTGAGTTCAGTTAAAGCTGATAGAACCATGCTCGAACATCCCTTTCAGAGTCAAGGGGAAACACAAACACATTGCAATCTCATTGAGGCATTGAAAACTCAATAGAGTGTAGAAATGGTCGAAATGGTCTATCGAATCAGTAATTTCATCGTACGGATCCAAGACCAACATCTTGAACTTGTGAAGAAGAGGACATGTTCGGATCTCCATCGTGAATGGAGATCTCCACAAGTCAATGGTTCATCCTCCAACTTCTCCTCTGAAAATATCTTGACATATTTTTTCAACTTTCTCTTCCATTTAAGAAGGAGTTGTCATCCTCTTCTCATTGAGAAAAATTCTCAATTCCAAAGGGTTTTATATGGTATGAGAGGTTGAGTGGTTTACAGCCTTTGGAGGGCGTATACTGTGAGAGGCTCCTACTTGCTACAATGGCTCTTTATCATCACGAGAATAACGAGAATTTTGCCTCTCATAGCTATTTTATCGGGTCCTATAACTCAGATGACCCTCCAAGTGCATCGGGATTTTGTTACTTGAGGCTACTTAGGTCCTGAGGTCTTCAGGCCATTAGCTTTTATGAGTCGTGCACTTCCTTCCTCTCTTCCTTCACTTAGAAGACGCTGTTTGGGAGGCGAAAGATGGAGCCCCCTTCAATTGCTCGTCGAGTTGTGTGCAAATAAT
>JAOVVI020010141.1:328-13223 GCA_028571085.2 Nepenthes alata
GTCCTCGTTCTTTATGAAAGTCTTCAGCTTTTATCAAGTCCTCGGGGCTTATATTGGAGACTTCAATCTCTTACGGAGTCCTCGAGTTTCCAGAGCCAAGCGAGCCTCTCGGACCAAATCAGCTCATCGAGCCTCTTGGGATGAGGGCCTAAGTCCTCCGGCCTATGAGACTAATTTAGCCTCTTAGGCCAAATTAGCATTGTGGGCCTCTTGTGATATGGGCCTAAATCCTTTGGCTTCTTGGGCCTTTTATGAACTTGAACCCGTTTCATGGAAACGGGCCTCTTAGCTGGGCCCTGGGCATTCACTACCCATCAGATACATTGTCGCATAATCCAATCCCTAGAAGCTCAAATGTGCCCGAATATGATTTAGGTGATCCATGGGATCAGAACTTCCATCATAAGCATCAAGAGTTGGCACTTTGAATTTGGGAGGCAGTGGCTTCGTCCTGATCTCCATTGTAAATGGTGATCGGCGTAGGTTAGCAGCTCCTCTCGTGTCTTATTCCAAGACTCGGTTCCAAATCTTTTCTAGCTTCTCCTCCACTTGGAGTGGAGCCATTGTCTTTTTCTTGTTGAGATAGTCCTCCCAACTCGTACAACACATGCGCAGCTTGCAGCTCTAGACGGCTCCTACCCTATGGAAGGAATTCGTTATGAGGGGGCTCTTTCTGAAAGGCTGGCTCTTGATTATCACGCGAATATCGAGGATTTTGCCTCTCCGGGCTTTCCTCCTAAACCTGAGGACCTAAGCGACCTTCAAGGTATGGTGGGACCCTGTTGCTCGAGGCAACTTGGGTCCCGAGATTTTCGTGCCGACTAACTTGCTTCGAGGGTTGCTTCTTACCCTTACCCTTCTTCTTAGACGTGGTGGTCTGAGAAGCCTTGGGTGATGTCCCCTTTTGTTGCTCGTCTATTTTCGAATAAAGGGTTTGAACGGCTTTGAAAATGTCGTCCATTGTCATTACCAGTGCTCGTACATACGGGTTAGGATAGTCGTCCACCCTAATGCCTGTAGCAGGGTCATTGCCACATGAAGCAGCATCTCTGATCGGGGCACTTGTTTGTGCTCGCGTGTTCACCATGTTTTTGGTTATAAGAAGTGTGTTAACCAGACTTTTGTCTGTTCCCATAGACGGCGCCAAATGTTGCGTCCTCGGATCCTGGTCTCTGTATGGATGGGGATTCGAATGAATCCTTGGACATTTCCACCGTATAAGTGAATTGAACCCGTGCAACACAAAATACTTGGATGGTCCTCTTTGGTTAGAGGAGGTGATTTCAAGAACGTAGGTGTGAAGTTTAGAGAGAGAGAGAAAGCATTAGCATGCAGTACTTATACGTGGAAAACCCTTTTTTGAATGAGAGGAAAAAACCACAGGACTCTGGGTCCAGGAACGATTTCACTATTCAGACTGGTGAGTACAATGGGGGGAGAACGACTAGTTACTAGTGATTCTCAAGAATCACTCAACTGTTACAGGAGTTCTCTCAGTTGCGTAGCTTGTGCGTCTTTCTTTCTCTTTGTTGGCTTGAGCGTAAATGAGCATAAGTGATCCTTAATGAGCGTAAAATGTCCTCCCTCTGTTAGGTACATAGTAAATGTATATATAGTGGCCTAAGTTCTCCTGTGTGGAGCACCCACGTGGAGCTTGCGTGTGCAGCAGAACCTTCGATCAACTTTGCAAATCCATCTTGCCGTGTCAGAGACGTCGCTGCAGGTGGGCTTCCTCTGTGGGACGTCACTTCTGCAGTGATCATGCCTGCTTTGCAAGTCATCATTCCCTGTGAAGATCACGTGTTGCAGAGATTGCGCGTGATCACTGCAAAAGTGACGTCCCACAGAGAAAGCCTGCAAGCACACAACGTTTCGACACGGTAAGATTGATTTGCAGAATTGGTGGCAGGCTCTGCTGCATACACAAGCTCCTTTTAGCATCGAGAGAAAGCATTGACACATTGTCGCATCATCCAATCCCTGGAAGCTCAAATGTGCCTAAAAGTGGTTCTGGTGATTCATGGAATTAGAACTTCCGTCATAAGTGTCAAGAGTTGGCACTTTGAATTTGGGAGGCAATGGCCTCGTCCTGATCTCCATTGTAAATGGTGATTGACATTGGTCAGTAGCTCCTCCTCTCGTGCCTTCTCCAAGGACTCGATTCCAGATCTTTTCTAGCTTCTCCTCCACTTGGGGTGGAGCCATTGTCTTTTTCTTGTTGAGATAGTCCCCTAACTCGTAAGAAGCATGCGCAGCTTGTGGCTCCAAATGACTCCTACCCTTTGGAAGGAATTCATCACGAGGGGGCCCTTCCTTAAAGGCGGGCTCTTAATTGTTACGTGAATATCAAGGATTTTGCCTCTTCGGACTTTCCACTTGAACCCGAGGACCCAAGCGACCTTTAAGGCGCAGTGGGACCTTGTTGCTCAAGGCAACTTGGGTCTCGGGGTCCTCGTGCTAACTAACTTGCTTCGAGGGTTGCTTCTTACCCTTACCCTTCTTCTTGGACGTGGCGGTCTAAGAGGCCTTAGATGGCGCCCCCTTTTGTTGCTTGTGTATTTTCGAACAAAGGGTTCAAGGCTTTGAAAATGTCGTCAATTCTCATTGCCAGTACTCGTACATACGGGTCAGGATGGTCGTCCACCCTAATGCCTGTAGCAGGGCCATTGCCACATGTAGCAGCATCTCTGATCGGGGCACTAGCTTGCGCTCGTGTATTCACCGTGTTTTTTGTTATAAGAAGTGTGCTAACCAGACTTTTTGTCGGTTCCCAAATGTCGCGTTCTCGGATCCTGATCTCTGTATGGATGGGGATTCGAATGAATCCTCGGACCTTTCCACCGTATAAGCAAATCTGAACCCGTACAACACAAAGTACTCGGATGGTTCTCTTTGGTTAGAGGGAATGATTTTAAGAATGCAGGTGTGAAGTTTAGAGAGATAGAGAGAGAGAAAGCAGTAGTACGCAGTATTTTTACGTGGAAAACCTTCTTCTGAATGAGAGGAAAAAACCACGAGATTTTGGGTTCAAGAATAATTTTACTATTTAGACTGATGAGTACAAAGGGGGAAGAACGGGAGGTAACTGGTGATTCTCAAGAATCACTCTAACCGTTAGAAGAGTTCTCTCAGTTACGTAGCTTGTGCGCCTTTCTTTCTCTCTGTAGGCTTAAGCGTAAATGAACATAAGTGAGCCTTAATGAGCGTAAAATGTCCCCCCCTCTGTTAGGTACACAATAAATGTATATATAGTGGTCTGAGTTCTCCTGCGTGGAGCACCCACGTGGAGCTTGCGTTTGCAGCAGAGCCTGCCACAAATTCTGCAAATCCATCTTACCGTGTCAGAGACGTTGCGTGCCTACAGGCTTCCTCTGTGGGACGTCACTTTTGTAGTGATCACACGCAATTCTGCAACACTCGATCTTCACAGTGAATGATGACTTGCAAAGCAGGCGTGATCACTGCAGAAGTGACATCTCACAGAGGAAGTCCGCATGCACACGACGTCTCTGACAGGGCAAGATGGATTTGCAAAGTTTATGGCAGTCTCTGTTGCACACACAAGCTCCACGTGGGTGCTCCACGCAGGAAAACTCAGACCATTATATATACATTTATTGTATACCTAACAAAGGGGGGACATTTTATGCTCATTAAGGCTCACTTACGCTCAAGCCAACAAAGAGAAAGATGTACAAGTTGCGCAACTGAGAGAACTCCTGTAATAGTTAGAGTGATTCTTGAGAATCACCGGTAACTACTCGTTCTCCCCCCTTTGTACTCACCGGTCTGAATAGTGAAATCGTTCCTGGGCCCAGAGTCCCGTGGTTTTTTCCTCTCATTTAGAAGATGATTTTCCACTAAAAGTATTGCGTGCTAATGTTTTCTCTCTCTCTCTCTAAACTTCACACCTACGTGCTTGAAATCACTTCCTCTAACCAAAGAAGACCATTCGAGTACTTTGTGTTGTACGGGTTTAGATTCGCTTATACGGTGGAAAGGTCCGAGGATTCATTCAGATCCCCATCCATATAGAGATTAGGATCCGATGGCACAACAAGTATCAACAAGCTAATTATATTTTGCACTGATTGACGGAAGGAATTGTGTTGGAAAACGGAAATAAGATTTAATGAATCTTGAAATGAGACACATACCACTAGAAATAAATGAAATTAGGCAATTTCGGTCAAAATAAATAGTTGTTTTGACTGAACAATACTGAATAACTTGACAATTTCAATTGGAATAAACTAATTCAGTATATTTTCCAAGTTCATTAGAGTGTGTATATGTTTTGCTTTATGAAATGAAATTTTCTTGCATTAAAATTCAGCATGGAAGACAGAATTAGTCAAGGCCCTATAGCAGACACAATGGTCTAATATAAAATGTTGACACAATTGAAAACTCGAATAACCACCTTTTAGAGTCACCAACATAAAATTTCTATAGAAAAGAAAAAAATATAAAAATTCTTGTGGGATAACTCAAAACCTTCTTAGTAGAAACACATGATGTACATTCATCCAGAGATTTTTAAGCACACAACTTGTTTTTTTGGACACTAATCATGTACATATTCAGATGCATGGAACTTTGTTGTAACTTAATTCATCTAGATAGATTTCATTTAAAAACCCAGAGGATAATTTTGTGAGATGAGGGATATTATCTGCTGGATTAGGAAGTTGACGATGTAAATTATACATTAGAATAAAAAGTTCCACAGCACTATTGAGTTTCAAGAGATTTTTTCTTTCCTTCTCTTGCATTTGTCTCTGATACAATGAAAATATTGAAACTGCAGAATTCATTCCGGAAATAATTAGTTTCTGATCCATTGAGATATGTTTCAAGTTCAACGTTGGAAAATAGGACATTTTCTTTTTACTGACTTTTGATTCTATTCCTAATTGATCCTGAGCTTTTCTTCTGATCTAGGGTTAAGACCTAGCACACTGTACTTCTATCGATGCGGTGATCCTTCCATACCAGCCATGAGTAGTATCTACTCTTTCCGGACCATGCCAGTTTCTGATCCTCAGAATTACCCTAAAAGAATTGCAATTGTCGGAGACCTGGGCCTTACTTACAATACAACTATGACTATCAGTCACATTAAGAGTAATGAACCTGATCTTCTTCTATTGGTTGGTGATGTGACTTATGCAAACCTTTACCTCTCAAATGGAACTGGTTCAGATTGTTACTCCTGTTCATTTTCAAATACTCCTATACATGAGACTTACCAACCTCGTTGGGACTATTGGGGAAGGTACTTATGGCATGTAGGCACTAATTTTCCCTTTTGTTTCCCTTATTGTGTAGACTCTACTGCAGTGCCTTTCAGTTTTTTTATGCCCATGCTGCACTTTTTGACAGGTTTATGCAGACTTTAGTGTCAAAGGTTCCAATAATGGTGGTTGAAGGGAACCATGAAATAGAAGAACAAGCTGAAAATCAAACTTTTGTAGCTTATAGTTCTCGATTTGCTTTTCCATCAGAAGAAAGTCATTCTTCATCTGCATTCTACTATTCGTTTAATGCTGGAGGCATACATTTTATTTTGCTGGGGGCCTACATTGCTTATAATGAATCAGGTATCCGCTGATTGACTTCATTTACACAAAAAGCATTGTAGATACCTTGTTTTATGTTTCTCTCTCTTTGTTTTAGTGAGTCACCTAAAATTAGGTCATATGTTGAAAACCAACTATTGTTCCTTTTTCTAGCACTGAACTACACTCAGTTCATGTGTAGATTATTTGACCTGTTCCTATAATTGACCAGGTGCTTATACTGTATACAAATAGCTGAAAATACTGAGATAGATAAATGCATTGATGAAAATATTGATTATTATTGGTATCGGTCACAGTTTTATTGGTATGGATATATTGGATAATACATATCATTATTGAATATATCGGGCAGAAAAAATTTCTAAAAATCATAAACTGATAAGACCGTATTGCAATATATCGTTGATTCGTTAACATATCGCAATAATATCGTTGTGTCTGGAAATATTAGTATTGGGGGGCTTCAATACTAATTTATATCAACCGACATTGTAAATATCGGCCAATATGTGCATCAATGGGTGTTATAGAATCATCATCATCTACTTGCCTCACGTTGCCTGACTGAGACACAGCCTGTGAAGGGGCAACCTTCCTTAATCACTGCAAAAACACAGGGAGGCAAGGAAGACAGATGAGGGAGAAAAAAGGAAAAGGGAATTTTCTACATAATCTGTTAAGCTCAAACTCTTTATAAGCCTGAAACCAATGTGCTGCCCTGGGGCATGTTCTTCCTAATAGGCCATCAACAGAACTAACCCTTCTATGGTTGAAGTTTCATGTAGATGCAATGAATGGCTCTAATCCTTAAACCCCTCATACCATGGATGAAAATATTGTTAATATATATTGTCATTAGGCCTCCCGTTATCGATGTTTTCTGGTATTGTGGTAAAATTATAATATGTTACTATATCGGTGACATATTATGCGATATATTGACGGATATTTAAAATATCAGCCGATACACTGAATATATCGACAGATATTTACTCATCAACTTACGATTATCAGGAAGTTTGTTTCTTCTGATATATTCAATATTTTTATGTATTGTTCGATATGTTTAATATTAATACCGATATTTTCATCCATGCTTCATACACTTCCCTATCTTTGACAAATGATTGACTTGGCATTAGACCGGATGTCCAAGGATAATCATAGGGTCTACTATTCTCTGTCTTTTGTTAGATTGTTGTGTTTAGAGGTTCTAGGCACTGAACCAATCAGCAGGTGCTAAACAGACTAAGATGAATCTACTCTTGGGATGACACAGGAGAATTAATGAACATGGCAAACCAACTTGATAAAAACCTACCACAAGTTTTGTTTGGCTTTGTTGGGTTTTGGATCACTTTCAAGTGGGCCCATTACCTGTTTTAATGGTATTGTTGCTGACAGTGCTCTAACTTTTGAATTGCAACATCGAACACCAATTTTCCACTGTCTTTTCTCTGGTTTTAGCTGGCATTTGAATGGCACCTCTGGCATTCAAATGCCAGGTACATTATAATAGGAAATGATTTTTTAGGTCAGATACAAGTGAAAGAGAGCTAATTTCAAACATAAGGGTGTCGAAGAGAGAGAGAGAGAGAGAGAGAGAGAGAATGGAGATAAAAAAGAAGGGCAAGCTTCGGCGATCCATATAAGGTCCGATTTGTACTCCATTATTTATGAACTTTGGATATATTGTTTTTGCTCTGGTGAAAAATGTGTTGCCAACTGTTTTTATCTCAATTTGTTAGGGTTATTTTTATGATTGGCATATTCCGTGATCATATGTAATCTTTTATCAATGTCGGGTTGTGTTTCATCGAAGTGCTGGATCAACATATTTTCGTACCTGTCCGTTTCGGCTTCTAGGAATACTGCACTTGCCGTGAGCTCGCCACGAGCTCAAACCCAAAATCCTGAAGTCCTACGCTCGCCGTGAGCTCGCCATGAGCTTGAGCACAAATAGGGTTTCTCATGAAACTCTACGTGCGCTCGTCGCGTGGGTAACGGGCAATTTTTTAAATGCGTTTTTCGAGCTCTCTATAAATACACACCTATAATCAGTTGCCCTAACTCTTTATTGATGCATTTGGAGCCGTCCGACTTGAGAAAACTTATTTCCCACTCTTTAATCTTGCTCTAAATTGAGAAAATTGAAACTACTACGTTGTGCCTCATGCTCTAACGGATTTTCTTACCACTTTCTCTTTATCAATCCATCATCTCTACCCCTCTACCTTTGTTGGTGACGACGGTACGTTGAAGAAGGAGATCCGGTCGTGTTTGGCAAATCCAAGTGGTACGAGAGGGAAGATTGATGTGAAGACCGGAAGGCGTCCGGTTCCGTTGCCGTGGACAAATCTAAGAAGTTCCTTGGTAGAGATCACAAGATAGGAGTAAGTCGACTAGGTTAGCGCGTCGTTACCACCCGATATGTAAGTTGATTTTCTTAGTACATTCTTCCTTGGCCGTTGAAACCCGAAGGGTTTTTATTATTATTGTGGATATTGAGTTTTCCCTTCGTCACCAAAAAGATTATCTTTTTATTCCTACTATTACTTTATTTTTATACTCGTATTGCTCGTAATATCTAGATGCAAATATTCTTTACATGTATTGAGTATTTGATATTGCACTGCTTTCACTAATTTATTACGGGGTTGAAACGTTATCGTGCTATTTGGGACGAAATGTCCTTTTTCACAATCATTCTTTTATTGTTCATACTAAGAGCTTGTACATTGATATTTTTTTGTATAACCAAGGTGTTTTAGGTTAATAGTAACTGAATCTTACACTTGTAGTGCGTTGTAAATGAGATGCTTTGGAGGAGTTATTTATAACTGGATTTCAAATATAGTAAAGATAATTTTGGACATAAGGTCCTATGTTTATTTTCCTTAATTGAGAAGGGTTTTCCACTTAAAAATCACATATGCAATTTATATGCCTGATTGTGTGCATCATTGTTATTTCTCATGACTTTATCGGAGAGAAGGACCAAATTATGGTGTCATGGGTGTAAGAGATTTTGGTTTGTGTTGTGAAATGATTTAGATAATGATGACACCATCGAAAGGATAGCCATTCTCCATTGAAGCTTTCAATAGGCAAAACAATTTCATTATTTGATAAGAAAAAGTGAAAATTAGTTTGACCTATGAGGGAATTAAAAAACACTAAAAAGGAAAATAGACAAATGGAGAAATGGACTGATAAGGAGTAGTGGCGGGACATTTGGAGATTTTGGAAATTTGTACGATTGAATTGTTTCTTGTGAATAATACTTTTTATGAAGTGATTGGATTGTTGGATCCAAAGAAAGCTTGGACGAAACATGAAGAGAGTTATTAATCCAAGTCGCTAATGACTTGATTACATTTGATGAAGCAATTCTATGGTATTTGGGTTACGGAAGACTAGAGCTTCGAGAAGTGCTTGGTTGAGTTTAATAAAAGTTTAACGTAACTGTATGTTCTTGATGAGAGGATCGAGGATAAGGGCAATGCATTGGTTTTGTTAGCTCAGTTGCTATGTTCTTTCGATTATATTGTGACAACGCTACTTTTTGGAATAGACACGTCTAATCTTGATGAAGCTATTTTTTTTTTTACCTTATGAATGAGTTTAAATGAAGGATTGATGACGAAAATTCATGAGAATCGAGTGCATTGGTCTCAACAAGTTATCATCGGAAGGGAAGATAACTGAGAAAGGAAGCAATTATGAGAGAAGCAACAATTGGTCATAGTATAAGCATGTTGAATGCCATTAGTATGTTAAGAGGGCCACATTAAATGGCAATATTTCAAATAGAAGCAAGAGAAAGAAGGTGGTAGTGAGAGAAGAAAGATTCTAAGTGTAATGATTGAGTCTCCCCCGCTATCGATGATGACCTTCTCATTGTTAATGAGGAGAAGGTAAGGAACCATGCAGGCCATGAGGTTAGTTGGGTGATGGATAGTGGGTCATCACTGTATGTAACATTGAGAGAGTGTTTCTTCATATCTGATACCCAAGAGATTATGGGGCATTGAAGATGGGTAAAGATGACTCGTTAAAGGTCATTGGCATTAGAGATGTGTCCATGACGATAAACTACAATACGAGATTGATGCTAAAGAATGTGCGCATGTACTGAATGTCCAGCGGACTTTGATTTGGGCAAGTAATCTTAATGCTAAAGAATTTTACATCATGTTTAGCAAATGACAATGGAAACTTGCTAAAGGCTTTTGGTTGTGGTATGATGAAGGAAACATTCAAGTCAGTATTGGATGAAAGCTTTAATTTCCAATGGCAGTGTGAATGTGACAAATGGGACGTTAGGTCACAACAACACGAGGAGGCCTAAGTGGTGTGCGAAAAAGAGCATGCCTATCGATGTAAAGACGACAAAGAGGAGTATGAGTACTCATTACAAATCGGAGAAGTTAAAGAGTTTCATTCCAAGATGATCTTTTGTTGAGATGATCTGGTCCTTTTGATATCGTACATTCAAACGTGTGTATCGCAATGAATAGAAAGTTGCAAATGATATTTTCTCACTCGAGTGATGAGCACCCCAAATTGTCATGAGAAGATATTTGTTTGGTTTTGGGTCACTCTCATATGAGCTTATAACCCATTTTTTATGTTATTGTTCTCATATATTTAAACGTGTGTATCTTGGTGAATGGAAAGTTGCCAATGGATAATAGATGATGTTTTCTCACTTGAGTGGTGAGCTTCCCAAATTGTTGTGAGAAGAGGTTTATTTGGTTTTGCGTCACTCCCATATATGCTCATGACCTGTTTTTGATGTTACTGTTGATGTATGATGCTAACTTTCTAACTGCAACGTTTAACATCAATTTTCCAAAGTGGTATCTACGGAGTTTGCTGGCGTTGGAATGGTGTCTTGGATTTGAGCTAACATTTGATAGATGCACTATAAAAGAAAGTTGATTTTTTAGGTCAAATCTAAGTGAAAGGGAACTAATTTCAAACACGAGCATTGAATAGAGAGAGGAGAGAAAAAAGGTGGAGCTTTGCTATCTATTTGAGATCCGATTTGTGCTCCACTCTTTGGTCAACTTTGGGTATGTTGCTGTCTCTCTTGTGAAGAATGTGTTATTGGCTGTTTTCATCTTAATTATTCTCTTATTATTCATTGTGAATCTCACACTTGTATTTGGGAATACAAGGTCCTTTGGTTGTGAATGATGTTTTATGTAAAAATTGCTTGTACAATTTATATACTTAATTATATGCATCTTTGTTGTTCCTCATGATTGCAGTCGGGAGAGAATGAGCAGCTTGTGATATCGAGGTTTCCTTAATAGGCTTCACACCAAAAAATGTATGAAATTCTCATAACTCATCTAGGTGGCCCAAATAACTCATCTAGGTTCATGAGATCAAAATGTTGAATTTCTTGCTGTCATCCTTGTTTTCTCCCCCACGTTCTTCTATTTCAGTTTGTTTATCTTGCTCTGGTCCATAGTTGATTCATTAATCATGGGAAATTCTTCAAATATTTTTAGGTGCTTTAAATCTCTTATCTAAGACACCTTCTGGAGATTTCGATTCTTCCATGGTCACTACTGATTCCGTCAATTAAACTAAAATGAATTTTTGATATCTGATTTTTAATTTATATTTATGACATCATAATTTCTATGTGTTTGGTTAATGCATAAAATAATTATATAATAAAAATTTAAAAAAAAATTATGTGTTGGTGAAATTAGGTTCAGTGCTTGATAGCGTTCAACACTTATATTGTGCTCAAAGCGTTAGTGTCCAACACGTGTCGGATACCAACATACCCCGGACACGTTGGGACATGTGTCGGATATAATTCGACACGTGTTAATTTATTTGTTTTCTCCGACACGTTTCAGACACGTTCCAAATACGTCCCGACACATTTTGGACGCATTTTGGATACTTTGAGTAATTTTATAATTTTTTTTTAAATTGTGAGTTATTTTATAAATTTTAAAAAATGTGAACTCTTTTATAATTTTAAAATTTTAAAACAGTATCTCTCTCTTTTATTTTTGTCAATAGTCCACACTCCCTAAGAATATTAGTCAAGATAGACTTTTTCTTTCGTGGTAAGCGACGTATTTTTTTTTCATCATATTTTCATAGGATATAAAGTCAAGATTTGTGAAAAATGAGACGAATATAGATGTAAAACAAATGAAGGCAATAACACAACTGATCTTTGATTGAGGAAGGATTTGATTTTTTTATCACAAATGAATGTGATAACCCATAAATTACGTATAAAATAGTAGTATTTATCAATTAAAAAAATTATAAATCATAATTTTAGTTTACGTGTTCCCAACGTGTTGTATTCTTGATTTTTATAAAATTGTGTGCCGGTGTGTTAGTATCGTGTCATATCCATGTCCCGTGTCGGTATCCGTGCTTCATAGGGCACCACAGGCACGTTTATGCATGTTTTAGACAAAATCTCTACACTCAAAGGCACACGATGAGCAATCATGTGTGATTTGGGAAGAATGATTCATGCCTGTGCTACACATAAGGGACATTCATGTGTATGTGTGCTTGGTCATGGTACTGAATGTGCTTCTGATCGGCGCTTGTGTGTCGATTTGGGTATTTGAACCCCCTCTGCCTGATTTTTTCCATATGTGCATAAAAAAGAGATAAAGAGAGAGAAATATAAAGAAGGGAAGAAAGAAGGTGAAGGAAAAGGATTTCAAGGCTATTTTGCATCCAAATTGGAAAATCTTTAAGTTAAGGCAAGTATATCGAAGTCCATTCTTTGATCTATTCTTAAAATTTTCTGATTTTCTTTTCAATTATTGTTTGAATACACATGTATGTCACTTTTCACCCATTTTTCAATTATTATTATATGCATGTTTATTTTATCAACCATTTAGATATTTCTCCTATTTTTACTGAACATTTAAAGATTTTGAAGGTACACTTGAGATATGATAAAAAAAATCATGAAATATTTTAGTATTCGATATTATATGTTATTTTTACACAATTATTTGATGAGAACTCTATTTTATGAAATAGAAATAAAAATTTACTTTTTCTCTAATTTGAAAAAAAATTTGAATATATGATATGTGATATATAGTTTTCCATTTGATAAAATGAAAACCATTATATTGTGAATAAATTATATTCGAATAAATCCTAATATGTTATACGCACTTGAAAACTGTACTTATCATCCACGGGTAAAAAGTAAAGTGGTATTCGACCTCATCTATAAAGTATTGTACACTGCCCGCCTACTAGTCTTGAATAGTAGTACTACCGGAAATATTTGT
>JAOVVI020010142.1:0-13222 GCA_028571085.2 Nepenthes alata
AAGACTAACATAAGAAAAAAGATGAGAAGTATACTCAATCTGTGTCAAATAGTAGCTATCAGATATGATAGTTACTTGAAGTCTAAGAAAATAGTAAATGATATTCTTCATTTCAAAGCGCTGACCGAAAAAATATTTAATTTTAAAAATATTAGAACTATTATTACTAGTAATAATTACGTTATTAATATAGAGTAGAAGAATAGTCATAATAATAGTAGTATGACAAGTAAAAAGGATAGAGTTATGAAAATTGAAGGCAATCCCAAGTTGTAAAATAGTAAATTTAAATTCAGCAAATTAAGCATTGAAAGATTGCTTAAGATTGTAAAATGTTTCTTGAAGACAACATAGTTATCCAAGAGAATAAAGAAAACTAAAAAGAAGGCTTCATTTAGTCATCCTTAGTTTGGTCGCCATATAAAAATATATTTTTTATATCCATTTGATATAATGGCTATTAACGTATAGTAGTGACACTCAAAAGAGATCAAATAAAATTTGAAGTGGGCAATAGGAGAAAAACTTTTCTCATAACCAATACAATATTCCTATGTAAAGCCCTTAACCACAAGAGGAGCATTGTATTCGATTTCAAAATTATTAGAATTTACTTTTTATTTGTATACTCATTTATTTCTTACTACAATTTTATTAGGTAGAAAAGTAATTAGATATCATGTGTGAGTTTTTTTGAAAAGTACCAAGCTCTTTTGACATATCTTATATCCAAAAAAAGGTCAATGTAAGTTTCATGATAATTGTGTGACTTATAAAAAGTTACAACAGTAAAAAAATAATGATAGCCATGAAGATGTGTAGGAGAGCTGTGCATTTGATTAAAGCAATGGAAATCCATAATGGAAGAGGGCTTTGGACAGTTGAGCGTGACGTTGGAGTAACAAACAATCCAAATTTGTTAGGAGTATATGAGCTTATAAACTCTGTGTTAAATAAAAAATTTTGAAAAGGATCTACTGTTGAATCTGTGAAGATTCAATAGGAAATAAAAAGGTGTAAAGCAAATGAAAAGATAATGATTTTCCTATTTCAAAATTTAGTATTTTAGAAATTATGAAGATGCTTGGTTATAGGATTATGATATTAATAACTTTTATGTTCAACACTATAACAAAAAAAGTAGCAAATTTAAGAGTAAAGCTTAAGTTTGTTATGCTCATAAGGAGGGAGAAGGATAAAATAAGCACAACTAAAAATTTTATAATGGAATAATCAAGGACCTTTTTATCAAGACACTTATGTGGTGATTAATTGAAAATGGACAAAGATAAAACTCAATTTAATAAAGTAGATGACCGTAAAAGTAACTTCCTCCCAAAAAGAGTTGGGAAGAGATGTACATGTGAGGAAAGTATGAATAGTATTAAGAATATTATTATACTTATATTTAATACGATTATTTTATTAAAAAAGTATAAAGATATAAACAATGAAATACATTACCCGTTTATTGGAGTTTATCCAGAATATAGTTTGAGACACATTCCATTGCATTATCAAACTAGAAGGCTTTGATAGTGTGGCCAAATTTGGCTTTGATTATTTGTTAAAAATTATGAAAGTCATTAAATAACTTAGAACAATATGCAAAATATAAATTCATATAGAACAAGAGTAGTTATTAACAAAGATAATAGAGAAGTAAGACTCACCCTTTGTTGAAATATGAGCAAGACTCTAAATATTAAAGTGAACCCAATCAAAAGGTACGGAAGCCAAATATCATTTTTATTAAAAGATAGAATTATTTATTTGCCTAAATTACATGGCATACATTTAGAAGAGTCAAATGTAACTTGGCTTAAATAACTATTAGAGACTAAAATTTGAATACAAGGTAAGGAGGAATAGCCATGTTGAATATGCCAGAGATTGGGGGAGATAGTAGCAATAAGTGGAGCTTGGAAGTGGAAGATATAGAAATATAAGTTCAAAAAGGCATCCCATTTTATATTTGATTCTAATGAGTTGGCCCATCTTCTAATCCTACATATTACTGCCTTTATGAGAAAAGGTTAAGAAATTACTATATTTAACAAGTTGACTAATATATATAAGATTGAGAAATAAGTTAGGAATATGATAAATAAATAAAATATAAAGGTTGACTGCAGATATATGACTAACATAATTGATAAATATATAAAAATTATTAACAGTATAGACAAAAAGAATATTAGCTGAAGACGTCTTATAAGACATTAACAACACATTAGATGTCCCTTACGTGAAGGGCAGTGCATAAAAGGTACGAAATAGAACCTAATTGACAATTTCCTCTAAATCAGTTTCAATAAGAGAAGATAGCATAGGAGTAAAATTTGTTAAAGTTGTAGAGGTGGTAGCCCGAAGTTTTTTAAAGGTCTTGCCATTTTTAGTGTTTGTGGCATCCTTGGCTTTTCTTTCAAGACAATCAAAAATATGCTATTCCTTTTTTTTATAGTAGTTACATTTATCATTGAAATAACATAAAGTAAAAGATGTAGAAGCTATAGTTGGAATGACAGAGTTAGGTTATTTAGTAGCTATAACTGTATTAGTGGAGTAAATATAATGAGTTTTTTGTCAATTTATATCAAAAGTAGTTTCTATGATAATGTCAAATATAGGTAACGGAAAGCGATGGAGTAGTAAGGCTCTAGTATATTTAAAATCATCTTAGATATTCATCATAAAATAAATAAATTGACAATAATCTCAATACTTTGTAAACAGTTTAGTAGACTAAACAACTAGGAGTGTTGGATCGATTTGAAAAAATTGATCCTAAAGACTATTGGCTTGAGAGTGAAATTTAGCAATGATTGGTTAGGCTCCTGACATATTTAATAAAGTTTAAATTTCAGTTAAAATTAGAAAATATTATCATCGGAGTAGTTGCAGTGATTGGTAAAAAAATTTCAAGCAAATTAGCCATTCAAAAATTTAGAAATGGGACTATGAATAGAAGAAGCAGATGTATTGATAAAACTATCAAGTATCTTACTATAAATTTCTTTTCATTCCTCAAGACATTTGTCAATTTTTTTCAATATCTCCTTATCTATTTTTATAGATTTGGGTTTTGTCTCATTACAAAACGCCAAAATTTGTGACCAAGTAAGAAAAAAAATGCATTTGTTGGGCCAAGCATTATACTTAGTTCCGTGAAAGATAATTTCAATAGGAACATTAATATTATTTGAGGAAGATATAGTGAGAAAACAATTAGCCAACCGAATGTCGATAACTAATACAAAAGAATAGGTTAGAGAGCTGTTGGGAAATTGCCATGACAGGTTTTAGAGGGTTGCTAGGAGGCGGTAGGAAGAGTCGATAGAAGATGTTGGAAGTCGCCGGAAGGTTGCCAGAATGTCACCAACAAAGTCCGCGGTGTTCAGAGGCCAGCGGGTGGCGGAGATGGGCCAAAATCCAGGAAGAAGCAAAATGGGCCGAAGAGGCCGAATAGGCTGTGGAGGAAACCAGCGGTTGAAGGCCGAAATGATGCTAGAAGAAAGAGTGGGACGCTGCATTTCGTTATGAAGCAGCAATCAATTATTCTGGCCACGTTTAGTTACTTAGCTCTGCCTAAACAACACGTTTTATGAGTAACAAAGCAGCGTGTCTTAGTTACCAGTGGCTTCTCTTGTGAATTGAAGTACTGCATTTTGGTTCATCTTCTTTGCCAAGGTTCTGTGAGGGCGGCGACGATGGGTCGATGTCAGCAAGGGAAAAATGGCAGAGCCGAAGCTGAAAAGGAAAAGTAACGGAGTCGATGAAACACAAATCCGATGTCAAAGACGAGTGTGGAACACGGATCTAAAACCGGTGAGCCCGGATCTGAGACTAAAAGAATGGATCAATGCGAAACAACGGCCAACTCGGGAAACCGATGCAGTCGAGGTGGTTGGCAAGAATGTGATGCCAAAGAAGATGACGAAGAATGGACGGCGGGGCCAAGAGAGAGGTTATTGGCAGCTGTTGATGGATTTCAACGATTCTCATCGAAGAGATGAACAGTGAAAGTTGAAGTAAAATTAATCGACATGAATGGTAGAGAGCATAAAAATGATACTACGTAGAAATTATGAAAAAAAAAAAGTGATAGAAAATATTTTATTTTTTGAATATGTTAAATTGTACAACTTGCTATGCTTTTACACGAAAATATAAATAACTTAAATTAAAAAATTATTATTATTATTATTATATAAATTATTTAAATTTAAATATGCAAATCAACTAATTTAAAATGAATATAATATATACTTAATGCATATAAATAGCCTAAATTTGATAATGATATATAATCCTTAGTGAAGAAAGATTTAATATATACCCTATATAGTTATCATTATGAAATTTCTGCCTGAATTTTCCATAGCAGCAGCAAATTCATGCTGTGACATGCAGGTATCAAACTGGTTCATAAATGCTCGCGTCCGACTGTGGAAGCCAATGGTGGAAGAAATGTACATGGAGGAGATGAAGGCTCGAGAACACAACGGCTCCGACGATACTAATTCTAGCAAAAACGATCAGCAGCTCAACAAGAAGGAAGAAGATGGTAGTACGGCGAGGATTGTTGAAGCTAAGACCCTCCAACGTACCCAACAAGAAGAGAAATCCACCATTGGAAACCGTAGTAACAACCTCTCCAACATCTCAACCGTGTCTTCCGCCGCTGCCGGAGCAACCACCCTCCACGCCTTCCCGGGCTTCTCCCTCATCGGGTCTCCGGAGATGGTGCCGATGGTTCCAAGAAGCCCTCCGGCCAAGAAACAAAGAAGAAACGACATGCGGAACTCCCCCAGCAGTATCCTCTACACGGAATCTGAGATGAAGCCTCAGGAGACGAGCAGAGATCTCGGGCATGAGAGCGACCCGTTGTTAGCGAGCGGAGGCCCGAATCACGGATTCGGAGCTCACCAAATTGTTGACGCGAGATTCCATGGAAATGGCGTTTCCCTTACCCTTGGCCCTCCCCGCTGTGAAAACCTCTCTCTCACCGGAACTCACCGGAAAAACTACATTCCCTCCGAAAACATTCAGTTAGCACGAAGGCTCGAAATGGGCACCGGCGAGCCTGATCTTTCTTTGCATTCTACAGCTGCTTACGAGATGCTCGATATCCAAAACCGGAGGAGGCTGGCGGCGCAGCCGTTGCCGGATTTCGTAGCATGACAACAGCTAATATATATACATATATATAATATAGAATATGGTACTATAGTAAATTGAATGAAGGAAATTAGCTAGTTATCCAAGGGGGCTTCGTATAGGTTCTATACTTGGAGAAGGAAGTGAAGTGTTGGATTGAGTTTATATTGCCTAATTTTCTCATGTATTTTTTTTTTTTTTTGGGTTTTGGTATCAATAGCTTGATACGTATAAATTTATTATATACGTATAGTATTAGAAATGTATTGAAAACATATATTGTAATTTCTTCTTCGGTTGAGGTTGAATGCATATAATATTATTATATAAGTAGTAGTAGTTCTTTTACTTCATTTCTTGCATGATTGTCACGTTTAATTAATTTTTTTTTAAATTTTAGTATATTTTAAATAATTTATAAGCAATTCAGAAAATTAAATAAAATTTTGACAAGCAAATAGAAAGTTGATTCGATTGTTTTATAAGAATATTGATTTGGGTATGTAAGTCATATGTCTCCGAAAAGAACTTAAAAATTAAAAAAAAAAAAAAGGGTTTTAGGTCCGTTGCACCATAATATCATTTCTTTTAGTAATTTATAAAAGTGATAGAGTATTAAAATATATTAAAGACGTCAGATCTATTATAAAATATATACCTGAATATTACGATAAAAAAATATAATTCTAAGTATTTATAGTTTCATAAGTATTATTTTAATTTATCAAATTAGATAAGTATAAATTTAAAAATAAAGTCAGATAATTCGCTCGAAACTCTTTCACTCATCCTCCAATCTCTATATCAAATACCTTCAATTTCATTTGATAAGATTCAAATAAATTTGTATTGGTTAAAATAAAAGCAATTCACCTAAATAAATAAAAAAAGTAATCAAGTGCACGAGTAGTGTTATAATCAGAGTAGGAAGTCTACATATCTACCAGACAGTTTGAATTAAAAATAAAATAATTGAATATTATGATAGTATTTTATGTGGTATAATCAACTACGAAAACGAAATTAAGGATCATGTATATACCTCCAGCCATCTCCTTGCTTTGTTTTTTTCAGAACTAATTTGTTATGTTTTGAGCTTTTGAACCATCGTTCTCACTTCTAAATTGTGTATATGCGAGAGTGGGATGCAGAGAGAAAACGTATTGTTATAATTTATAGGCAATTCTATCAAATGCCTTCATCGTTCATTACCACCGAAAAGCTTCAACGAAAATAATGAGGCTCAATGAATGGTGAATTATCAGTATTAATATGGGCCACAAATGCTTCATTAATTGTTGGAACGGCTAAACGAATTTCAACAACCTTCATCGATGTTGGAGCAATGTAACGTCTGCCATTAATGAACTACCACTGTAGCGTCGTTCAACTTATTAAAAATTGTATCAATTAATTTAAATAATTATTTAATATTTATTATTCATCTGTTTATTTTTTAATTTTAACTATTAATTAGATAACTGAGTTGCCTCATTGAAAAAACCGTAACAATTCTTCGAGTGTAAAAGACTCTCCCTGCAGTGCAAATTTTGAACAAAATCATATTATACAATTTTATTCTATAATTTTTGGAGGCTGATTTATACCCGTGATATTCAAGTTATGAGGGAGTAAGGTTGTCATTATTTTAAATAAGTTAAATGTTCTTCGTTATAATAAGGCAGAAATAACGTGTTTATACTCTATATTTTATAAATATCATTATAATTTTTTTTAACTAAAGAATATGTAATTAATTTAAAAAAATAAAATTGAAAAAACGTTGAATATTTCCGTTGGACGAAAAATATTTTTCAATTCCAAGCAGGCCCGGCCCGCATACTCAAAATCCCGAGTTCAAGTTGCGCTAAAAGCATCGCTGGATGGGCTGGGCTTAACAGGCCCAATAAGAATATTCAATTCCTTGGATCAAGTTGCAATTTCACGTGTGACCGTACAAAGTAAAACCCAAACCTTTCGTAGAATCATTCATAGGAGCCGGACACCTCGCTCGGCAGCAATGGAAGGGGGAGAAGAAAACTGGAGCGAGAAAGTAGAAGACCTACTGGAATCGGGTGACATTGAGGCAGCAGTCTGTCTCCTTGAAAACCTAATTTCAAAGCTCGAGACCTTCAACTCTTCAAACTCAGAGCCCCAGTTAGCCTCAGCACTTTTCCAAGTGGCCAAATTGTACGATTCCCAAGGTCTATCTCTCAAAGCAGACGAAGTTCGATCGCGCGCATCCATTATCAAGAATCACTTCATCTTCACGCCATCTCTTCCTTCTCAGTCCTCCGAGTTCGTATATTTTACATTTGTTTGCCGCTTGTTTGTCTGCTTGGAAAATCTGTTATTCTCAAGTTCTTTGTAATTGTAAATTGGTAGCCTGCAATTTGTTTTTTGGTCCGTTTTCTACTTTCAGTACTGTAGAAGTCTCGAAGAAGGAATCTGTAGACGTTAGGGTTTCTCATTTTGATGATTTGGATCCGAGTAATTCAAGTGGAGATTGTTTCGCTAATGAGAGTATGTTTCTTTAGTCTGCAATATTTTCTTTTTGGTTTTTTTTTTCTATTTATTTGATGAATTATAAATGAAAATGTGGTAATGGTTCCGTTTGTAATTTCACCGAAATGTATGTTGATCATTTCTGGCGAAGGAAATTCTGAGTTACGTACACAATCACCAAATGACTTGGTGCTTCATGACGGAAACTCAGACGACGGTATATTCTGTTCTTTCATCTGAACGATTTCATTATTCGTGGTATTGCTTTGTGATATATTCATCCTTCAAATATTCCTGACGGAAACAAAGAACTTATTGCTCGTAGGAGACGTATTGCTTTTTTGTCTCGGTATTGGAGTATGTTTTGTGCTTTGGCATTTCTTAACCATCTTATATGTGAGGAGACCTGTTAATGCTTTCTTTGCCATTTCGTGGAGCCAGATAGATCAATAAAAAAAATGAAGGGTGAAAGTTTTGTTTGTATTTACCCTTTATTTTTTGTCAATCACTCTAGGCTCTTAGAATGACAATGGAAGACCTTAAAGATTAGAAAGCACATAGAATTATCAAATACAGATGTATATATTTTTCTTGTCTATTGGTAAAATTAAATTGATGGCCTGCAATCTTTTATATACTTCATGTTTGGGTTTTGACTCGGATACACACAACTCGACACAGCAGAATAAAACCTGTACTTTCCCGTTAACCGTCAACCACCAAACTTATGAATACAATAAATACAACAATGTATAACATTTTAATATGGAAAACTCTTTTGAACCAATAAAAAAATTATAGAACAAATTTTAAAATATTCTACTATAAAAGTATCAGTTATAAAAACCCCTTCCGAAATTCTTTCACTAGAATCCCGAGTGAAGAATGGTTAATTACAATCCCCTCAATACATTCAGCAGCCCACAAAGAAAAATATAATAAGAAATAAGAACAACCAAACGAAATACGTTCTAGAAAATCATTCTACAATAACATACTCGACCTTAGTGAAGAAAAAAATTCAAATTTGATCTCAACCGGATACTAAACCTTCTTTCTCTTCTCTCTTCTTCTCTTCTCTCTGTCCGATGCTCATTGTGTGAGAAATAATTTCGGAATAATCCTAAAACACATCCGACATGTTTTATACTGCAAACTGTGCTCAAGTGCCCGTCAGGCATACCTCGAGCGAGGGCGCCATCGGAAACGGCGCTCAAGTACTCCTCGGGCGCGCCTCGAGCGCACCCTTCTAGAATCGGTGCCTTGGGCAGCCCTTGGATTTGGCGTCTGGGTGCTCTCCGCGTGTGAACACCGCAATCTTCGTTCGAACCTCACACGATCCTACGATGTCTATTTGTTTATTGTTAGAACCCATAAAGGAATGACTAAAATCCAACGCTCGGTAGAGAAATGGAAGGTGTCTTCTCCTCTTAAATGTCACTATATCTCTTTCCTTCCAGGCATTTTAATTGAGGGATGATTACACTGCATTGACTTGAGCTAAATTATGTGTTTAAGAATGCATACGTGATTTCCAGTGAAGCACACAATTTTGAGTTTTGTGAAGCTGTCAGCTGCTCTAAAATATTAATCTGAATTTTAAATGTTCTACATGTTGCTCAATGTTCTACTTCTAGAATAGATGTTTCAACTGTTCACAACAAAATCATTTTCATCCGCTATTCAGTCTTGGATATTGTTCATGTTTATGTTAATGCCAAGTTTATTTACATAATTCTTTGCCAAAATACAAAGTTCATTCGTGTAATTTCTTGAAACAACATTTGGCAATATTGATATTATGTTGTTTTTTATTTGTCCTTGGGAAGGACAGACTGGGAAGCTGTAGCAGAGCGAGCACCAGATGAACTGCTCTCTCTACCTGGAGTGTCAAAGCTTTCATTGGAAGATGCTGAAGAGGAAAGGGTCCAGAGGCGGCGTGGAAGAGGACCCTTTTCATCATACGGAAAGCATGGCTTGTATAGTGATCAGCAATCCGATGAACCTATTGCTTGTGACCCACATGACGACACTGCTCCAAATCATCCCAGGGAGAATACAGATATGAGAACCTGTGAGTTAGTTGTTCTGTATTCTCTAGCTAATATGTTGGCATGGCAGCTCCTGGCTTAGTATCCTATAGAGTGTACTAGATTAACTAGTGGTGACACTGTAGCAAAGTTGTACATTTTTCCCCTTTGAATAATGGCCTCTAAGATATATATCCATCCAACTCTTAAACTCTAATTGTGCCATTTTCATCCCTAAGCCTGCAGTAATTGGCCATTTGAAGTTTTAATCCTACGATTAATAAATCCACGGGGGTTTGTGAATTTGATTTTCTGAATGCTTATATTAACTTGGTTTTTTTCATTTCTTTGTTTTCTATTGCGATTGTTGAGCTTACAATATTTTGCATGTATATAAGGGCGTAGTCTGGTGTATGCTACTTCCATGTCGTGAAGGTTAGGATGGTAAGATGTACGTATTTGCATACTTGCATTGTAGAGAGGTTAGTTTCATGGTTTATACTCATGGATCTTCAGCTTCTTTTGAATTGAGCATCATGTATGAATTGTAAAGATGAAGCTTTATCATGTCAAACACATTAGATGAGTTGGCACTCCTTGTTTTAGTAGGTAGAGATCTACTGTTTAGGTCTTCCATGCCCAATATTGACATTGTTTCGGAACTTTTCTCACTTTATGTGAAACAACCTGTCAATTATATTGCAATTGTTTCAAATAATTCATGTTGAATTCTATCAAAACAGCATCCATGATCTGAGGGATCTGATCACTTTGATTTCTGCAGTTTATGGTACACGTCATGTTATTGTCTTGGAAGGCTTCCAACCAAGTACTAGGACAACAGATTTAGAGAAACTTTTTCTGAACTTCAAGGACCATGGATTCGTTATTCGATGGATTAGGGATACAGTCGCACTGGCAGTATTTCGAACACCATCACTTGGTACGCATGCCATCTCCATTTTATTCCCAGCATGACAAATTACGTTACATATCTTCATGACTATTACGCTTCCAACTATGGGAATCGTGAATGTGCTTGTGTAGAGACACTTCTGTATCTCTTAATGGACATGTCTCTTTGCACATTCACGTGCACACCAGGAGCCCTCTACGTGTGCTCATGTGCAATGTGTGTTTTGTTGATACTAACTATGCATGAAAATAAGTGCATTTATATTCTTTTAAACTTGAAATGATTTTATTTTCACGTTTTCCCCTACTCATGTCAATTTTTTTGTCTTTTCCTGATGATTTTGTTCAATGAAATGTATTGTGCTGCATATATGAGAATGTGGAGTATGATATTTAAGTTCTTAGCAATATGAGTTTTGATACATTGGCTTTGGTTGGTGGTATCAAAATCATATCTAGGTTTTCCTGGAAAGAGAGAACCCATGGTTTTTGTTGTTGTCTTCATTGGACTGTCAATGTAATTTACTTGCTTTTCATAACGGAATGCATCTCAGTAAAATTACTGATAGAAGCAAAGTTGACACTGGCTATGGAAGTAGTTCTAAGTATACATTTGTTTTTTTTAATGTATTATGATTCGGCGTTCATCATTTGTATATTGTAGTCTAGTCAAAATGTACTGCTTGATTTTTCATTTTTGCTTGGGAAATAATGGAATTTCCTTTCAATTATCTCTCTTTTCTGTTGTCTCCATATGCAGCACTTGAGGCCTGTAACAGTGTCCATTGTTCATTCTCAGTCCGGATTTTAGAAGAAGATGACATCATATTGAGCTCCGTTTCAATCATAGGTACAAGCTTTATGGAAGATCTATGCTCAATATAACTTAGAATATTACGGTCTTAAAAATAACAAATTTATTTGGTTTATCAGTGTTCATGGCCAGTCAGATTTTGCTTTTTAGTTTTAAGTCTGTCATTGTTTTTCCTCACAAAAAACTTTCTACAATACAGCTATAAAACGCCCAACATTCTAAGAAACACAAGCACACACACTAGAGTGTTGACGTCCAACACGCGCCTGACACAGACACTCCATTGAAAAACCCCACAAAAACCCCACACGTGTCCAAATTTCTTAATTTTTTCAAAAGTTTCAACATATTCTAACCTGTTTTCGATATATTTTTGTTAAACTTTTTACCAGAGTTTGTATATTTTAGCAATTACAAAGTATAAAATGCTAAAATTAAAATGTAGATAATTGATATATAAAAATTTTTCTATATTAGGCTTTGTCTTTATTTGTTAAGCTGTATTTTAATAATGGTCATTGTACTACAATAATTTGTTAAAGATATTATAGCATAATTTATTTATATTGGTTCAATTGAGTATTTTTCTATAATTTTTTTTGGATGAATCAATAAAAAATATATACTTATTGTTAATTTAGTATATAATAGTATTAATAATTAATTAAAAAATAATATACTATAATTTTTGTCAACGTATCCGCAGTGCGTCATATTCTTATTTTTTTTTAAAAAAAGTGTGTTGGCATGTCATCTGTTGTGACTGTATCCTATATCAGTGTCCACGCTTCTTAGCTTACATATGATCCTCGCGAGACTCCACAACTGTGGTATCCTTATAATCCGAGCTGTCCCTATGTTGATTTGTCCCATGCGGTCTTTTACCCTTTTTAGAGTAAAAGCAGAAATATGTTTGGAAGATACCAGCGAGCGACGTCTCCTTTGAAGACATCTTCAAATAACATGTCGCCTATATATTTATATTTCTACGTGTCTTTGTTAGTATAATTAGATAAATGAGACACTACATTACATTACGAGAATATACCTAACAAGTGATGATGGATGCTCATTTCAGACTTGGAGCCGCCACGGCAAAGACCAAAGACATCAGCACGAACTGCCAATCGGCTAATCGCTCAGAGCATGGGAGTGAAGATGCCCTCCCCCACCTTTGGGTCTAGAGAGCTGAAGAAACAGGAAGCTGCCAGGAGGAACCGCATCGTCACCAGGCAAATTTTGAAGGACAATGCCTGGGGCCCTGACGATGTTAAGTAAAGACCCAACGGCTGTTCTGAAGTTTATAGCTGTAATTATTTTCCTCTCTATATTCTTTGTTCCATCTTCTTTGCAAGAACCCCGTGATCATTAGATTATATTATGATAACTCTATGGTTTCACTAAGGTTCTCTTTAGTGAACTATTTGGTTAATGTATATGTTAGGGATTATTATTCCTATGAATTAGTGATTCCTTGTAATTTATTGGAGTAGTAATTCCATAAATAATGAATGAAAATTCATATCCTCTTGGGCTTAGTTATTTCTTGTTCTCAATAAATGACAACTATGAGCCAAATGGTCATTTTGTCCTCAAAATATACGTTCTTTCCTTTGTGATGGCAGTGAGCGGTGGAATAATAACGGTGGCAACATGATGGTTATGGTGGGCTGCGGCAGCGGCAGCTAATGGTGATGGAATCAGGTGGCAATGCAATGGAAGTCCAGACTGATTCTCAACAGGATTGTTAAATCTTTTTTTGTTAAAACAGAGGAGAGCCAATGAGAGGCCTTTGGAG
>JAOVVI020010143.1:0-13222 GCA_028571085.2 Nepenthes alata
GCTGAGATCGAGCTGAAACCGATAAACAGCTTTGTTAGAGTACAAGAGGATGTAGTTTGCTTTGCTATGACACCAGCGAAGGAACTAGCTATACTTGGGAACTTGGCTCAAATGGATTTTTTGGTTGGCTATGATCTTGTGGAGGAAAAGGTCTCCTTTAAACCAACGGATTGCACCAAATATCAATAGGGGAAGGCGTTTGTAGTCAGCTGAAATTTTTAATTTTGTTTTTTAGTTCAAAATTAATAATATAAAATATGAATTTTAAATATTTTGCTGTCTGCTCCTATGTACTAAAATACAAGAAATTTCTATCATATTCTATATGGGGTTGTTGTTGATGAATTTATACAGTGAATGATTATGTTTTTATTCATCCACCTGATAAGGGGATGCGTGGGAAAAGAGACTGGAAAATAGATCTCATAGCTGATTGTAGGGATATGATTTCTAAACATCGGATGATGCATCCCACAGGAAAGGCAGTGTGGCTGCCGATCATCTAGCCAGAATGAGCACGGAATGGAGGTTGAGCTCCATTAGTAGGACCGACAACTTTAATCCCGGTACAAGCAAATAATAATAATGATACTAGAATAAAACTCATTCATAATTAATGTCCAATAACCAAAATCAGACATTACATACGAACACTACAAGCAAAATATTCAAATATAAATACTGCAATCACAGAAATAATTAAACTATCCGTGTTCGGCTCAAATAACAATACTATACCTGCCCAATCCACATTTTTTTGAAAGAAAAGTATCTAACTAAAATCCAAATATACAAATAACGAAAATTCATACATAAAGTAACAAAGCCGGTAAGCATACCCCCTTTAGTGTCCATGATCTTCTGAACCAAGGCAATATAACAGAAATCTCTCTTACTGATGGAATATAAAAGTCATTCAAAAGCAACTTTTGACCAAGAGAAAGCGCTAGTGACGAAATTCTTTCAAGCAAAAGTAGGTAAAACAAAGGAGAAACGGCACATAAATAGGGACTTGCATTGAAAAACAGTGTGCTAGAAAAGCTGTACCAGTTAGGCATCCCATATCTCTGTTGGATTCTTCAGAAAGGCGAAATCCCTCCATGAACAGAGCGATATATTCTTCGACTTGCTTAGAGTTGCTCATTCCTTCCAGCATAAACTGCCATGGACCACAGAAGAACAAGCCAAACAAGTTCATTGCAACAGTAACTTAAAGCATCTAATGTTAGTTGAAATTTATATCTCCATATTCAACCACATGCTTATAACTATCACCAAAATATCACCCAACCAACTCCAACAAACAGCCAAAATTACTCAAACTTTCAAGGGGGCAGCACTTTTTCCTGGAACTAAATGATATGTCATGAATGAAGTAAGATAATGTTGCCACAGTTACTACACTTGTGGTATGGCATAATATGGAAGGTTTGACCCAATATGCCGTGTGCAAAAAGAGTTTTGTTGCTCATACAGGATTGGCATTTTGAATCACAAACTGATACATCACTTATGCAGATGCTATTCAATGCCACTAAGTTTAGAGCAGAAATTGAGGAAGGATTTGAGAGTGCATATGTTGGCAGCCTCACTTTTCCCGGATTTTGAGCAGCACCTGCATGGTGTGGCATGCTATACTTGTTGGATTTCAGGTCATTCCATAAAGAAATCCATCCAATAGAAACCAAAACTCAGTTTTCATTATAGTGTCTTACATTGTGAGGCTTGGGGAATCTGTAAGATTGCTCAAAGCGCCTTGGAAGTCATAGCTTTAAGACACGGAAACAATCTCTTTACAATGCAAGATAGTAAGACTACGTACATTTCACTGTCCATATACTCTGTAGAAAGCCTTTTGCATTGGGACACTCTTCCAGTGTCCCACGTATAGGTTTCAAAAAAGTTCCATACAGCATAGGGTACCCCCCAATACAATGACCACAACCTAGAATCATGATCTTCAGCACATCACAATAGTTCTATATCGAGGCTGCATTTGTGATGAGAAACTGGCATGGCAATCACAAATTTATGTGCCTATGAAATTCAAGCTGAGATATATTTCACAATGAAAATGGCATGCGAAAATGGTAATCTCAGTTAAAGAAAGACAATGATCAAAAAATAGGAATAGCCCACACAAGGAGATATAATCCAGACAAGCAACACAGTTACTTTGACAGGGTCGAGAAAGAAATTACTTCAGGTGGGCAGTCCACAGACTTAATATCATCCTCTGGCCTGCTGTTCACGTTATCAGTAATTGCTGGCAATTGATTTTTCCAACTCTCCATGCCGTCTTTAATTCTTCGAAGGACCTCTCCGCCTAGAAATTCTAGCTCTAAGTATGTTGAAGAACTCAACATTCACTTGCCAAGGGATGCACTTCTGATTGATAATACAGCCAAGGATCTCTGACAAGCTGATTAATGCTCGGCAGAAAATGAGCTTTGCAATGCTGACGTTCTTCCTTATATTTGTTGTCCTGCAGTAAAGGAACAACAAGAACCAAGATTTGTTACAGGAAGTTGCAACAAAAGCAGCAATTATTTTATGTAGTACATAAACTTGCTCATATCATGCCATAAAAAGAAAATCAATAAGCTAACACATCTAACGTCTACTTAAAGGTAGCCATTTCAAAATGAAATTGATGCTCGGAGATGCTTGCTCAATTACCAGTCTGATGGTGAAAGTTGACTCAAAATGATGACAGATTGCCAAAAAGGAAATTAGGAGACTAGAATGGAATCAAAAATATAAAAAATAAGACATAATATATTAGATGAGAAATAGAAGAAATGTGGGGTGAGGAGAACAATAATTAATAAACAATTTGTCATCATTGATGGAGAATAACACAACATAAAAGGTGAGATCCATGTATAGCCTTAATAATACATGCAATAGTAGGCCTTTTCTAGGTAATCCTAATTTAGAAAGAACCTGTAAACAAATCCTAGATTCTCATCAATCTCACCTAAATAGCTATTAAAACCCATATATTACATCACAGTATTCACAAGGAATAGACTTTAATTACAAGCATGCATAATATACACAATGATATACAATCTACAATTAATAATCTCACGTCTATAATTATTATTGTTATGTATAAAGCACAAGGAAAACACATAAACAACTGTTATTGTTATGTATAAAATGGTGGCTCAGTACACGACAGTCCCACATCTTAGGAGAGGGTCATATATAAACACCTGTACCACTTCATTGAAAAGGTGTGTCCATGGATTGATTTGAAATTTAGTATCTCTATTTCATTTGGTGAACAAATCCCTATTTTAATGCAAGTTTGAAAATAAAATTACAATTTAATATCTGTGAAATCACTAATCATATTGAGATTGGAATTATGTGGGAAGCATGATTTCTTAGTTACTCCTTAATGTATCATCTGTCAAAACACATACACAAATCCTATGGAATGTATAGAATATCATCCCAATTTTAATTATTGGTATAAAGATACTAGAAGTTCTTCAGTACTAGATTAGACACAAATACAAAGGTTCTAGAAACTTGTTCTCCTATTCTTCTTCCTCTTCATACTATTTCTCCCTTTCCCTTTTATCGGTAATACCCACCTCCTCACAGACAAACTAATATTGATGGAAGCATGAACAAGAAATTAGTAGTCAATAAGAAGCTTGAGAATCGTTATGGATTGAAAAACACAAAAAATTGCCTATGGAAAAGAAAAACTTTGTAAATGTAACTATCAGCTCCCTTATCCTCGTGTCTGTTTTCATATTATTGCAAGTTTACTTTTTTTTTATATGTATCTTTGCTTTTTTTGGCAAATTATTTAATGTCTGCCCAAGTTGTTTTTTGAGTTGTAAACATGTTTAAAGAATGCAATTTGCTTAGCTCGCTTTTATTGCTGTAAAGCCATGTTAATGGCCCCAGCATTCTCCCCAGCACATCACAATACTATCAGATTTCATGCTCTAGTAACATTTATTGTAATCAGTTAGCTACTAGAAACATATTACGCTTTCTTTAATATTAAAGTTTGTTTTTGGAAAAAGAATCAAGATTTGCATGTCACACAAACTAAACATTGATGATGTCTGTTTTTAAGAAAGTATGAAGTCCAAATAGAAATCTACCAAGAATAATTTAAGATAATGGGATGTACGGAATAAATTGCTTTCATCTTCGCTTTTAATTAAAACAAAAAATTAGCCTGTGTGACCATGTATTTAATGGGATAATGAAGGATAAACTTCCTTATCGCAGGATTACCCTTTTTTTTTTTTTTTGCCACATCCAAATCAAGTTAATAGCTCCTCAGAAACACTAGCTTAGCCGCCTAATAAATTGTGGGATTACTTAACCATATACGTTTTCCCACTTGCAAATTTAGAAAGTAGTCATAATTGATGAATAGTATCTACAGGGTGATAAAGAAGGTTGCAAAGAGGGATATAGTGGCAAAACCAACTGTTTGACATATCAAAAATATAAGGATTCAACAAACAAATATGCAACCATCAATATGAGATTTCATGGATTTCAATTGATTGATTATAAAGAGGCAGATCTTTACACCAAACATTACAAAATTCCTGGTGTACGTCCTTCAATGATAAATGAGTTTTATGAGGTGGCTTTCAAATTAAGCTTAAATAAACTCATGAATGTAGAAAAATTTAGAGATTGCTTATTATAATCAAATGAACTTAATTTTGAACAAAATCCTTTTTCATGAAATACTTTTCAAAACAACATAATTCTGGTTAAATATGTTATTTACAGTACAATCAATAGTGTTCTTAATTCTTTGATAATAAAATGACCTTTCATAATTAAAAATAAATAAATTAGGAAAACATGTTTAGGGAATCACAATAAAAGACAATCCACTCAAAATTAGGAAGTCCACATAGCCAAGATCAAGGAAAAATAAAAGAAAATACTTTATTGCACAACACATTATAAATAATTGCTAAGACTAATGAATCTCAGCTGAAACAAAAACATAGGAAACAAGCAAATCACTCTTACACATTAATGCACTTTTAGAACAGTTAAGAGGAAAGTTCTCTATAATACCAATTGTATTCAGAATATCATGACAAAAATTGAATTGTTTTATTTGTAAATCAACAAAAACCATATAAAGAAAAAGATAAAATATAATAGATTTTATCACTAAGGATGGGAACGAAGAAATGGATAATAAAATAAAAGACACTTCTTACATATTATAGATAAGCATATTATAGATAAGCATCTATGTAAGGCATAAGGGTAGCATAGTTGACATTTGATCACTACTTATTTATGCTTGAAGCTTCAGGTCACAACCCCTCCCATTTGCTAATCATTAGCCTTGTAACTCAAAAATAAACAAATAATGACTATATTTTAGATTTCTCAAAATCACATCATATTGATGGATATCAAAATATGATAGGTGGCATAAAATGGAGAATATATCCAAGTCAAGACATATCGTCTAGTTCCATAATCACGAAAGGAACGGAACTAGCAATAGACTAAATTTCAGCATACTCTATGTCAACTTAAGGATGCATCATTCTTCTTTTTACGTTAAGGCATCTTCCAGTACATAAGTAATACTTCGAATGAAACGAGCACATAAGATTTCACCCCAATGACAAACAAATGAGCAGTATTGATTCTTACAGTTCTATTTAGGGGGGTCAATAGACTAATTAAAATATTAAGGATCCTCAAATTTTCTTATATTAAAGCATATTATGATTGTTTGACTTATTCTCCTATGTAAATAGCTATTAAAATCGTTACCATTTTTGTCCATCCACAAACTTTATCCGAAATGTGGAGAAGTGTTGAATATTCGGGTTGGGCTACTAGGAGCCTAAAACGAGCATACTTAATAAATAGCAATATGTATAATGAATGGTTAATATGAAGTATTGTCTAAAAATTGAGATTCCAGACTAACTTCTTAGCTATATATAAAACGATGAAAATAATCACACCAACTATATATACAGATGTGTCTGTGTTAACATAGAAGTGTTTTTAAGTTACCAATTGTTTGAATGATATTTAAGATTAAATGGAGGCTGACAATAAAACACTAGTTTTGAATATAGTAACCATGTTTGAGAAAGATGTGTATAATTGTAAAGGTGTTCCAAACATAATAGAATTGGAGATACATAGAAGGAAAGATACAGAAGCTGGCACAAAAAATCAGATCTTGGGTGCTTTTCCATAAGGAGTATTATTAAGGGTATGTCCCAACAACTATCAACATCTATTTTTCCATTTTTGTTAGGATGTTATTGTTTTTATATATCTATCTATATCATAAACTACAGAATTGTCTGTATTACTTAGATGTAAAACTTGTTGACTTCATTGGTTGTAATATTAATCTCATGGAGGTTCTAAAGGAAAGAATATAGACTTATAGAGACCTTGGAATATACTAACCATGTTTGAGAAAGGGATATAATTGTAAATATGTTGTGAACATAATAGAATTAGAGATATGGAAGGATTCTACATTTCCTTCTCTGTTTCCCAATAATATGAACAGTACCATTAAATATATTTTTTCATTATCTGTTTCCCGCTCCTTTGTATACCCCACAAAACTTCATACATGCCACAACAAAATTTCTTCAAAGGAAACATGTCAGAAATGACAAAAGGGAGAGGAAAATCAAAGAAGAAATGGGTCACAGAAGAACTCAAATGGCCCAATCTTCCTAAGAGCTCCTATCCTCAGGCACAAAATTTTTTTTAAATACTAGCACCATTGGCATCCTCCACTTCCACTCCATGTGCAGTCATGGTACTCCTCTCTTTCTCTTCTCCACCCTTTGTTTCAGGACTCCTAAACCTCCTCATCCATATTCCCCAAATACCTTTCATTTGTTGGGTTCAGGTTCCTATGTTCTCCCTGCAGCAGCTCTCTCTCTCCTCTGTTTCCCTACCAATAAAACTGCTCCTTCGAGTTTGTCAATGGGTTCCAAGAGCTTATTGTCATTTGTCAATGCATTGCCTCATGGGATCCGTCATCTGCTCTCGAGATCCTTAGTTATTTGATTACCCTTCAACTTCCCCATAATAATCAAGCTGCTGGGTTCTCAGGTTATTAAGATTGTTAGGAATAGATATCATTTGCAAAAATTTATACAATTCATCCATTTGGTCTAAGCAATTTAATAGGGTGGTCTGCTCTTGGATAGGTGTTGGGTCATGGTGATCTATTATAGCAAGAATTTGTGATACTCGAGGTTGGGGAAATGGATGAGTAAAGGGAATGGGAAGTTGTTCATGATGATCAAGTTCAATTATTTAGTCAAGAGTAAGGGAAATAATTGCGGTATTAATTGCAGAGGGAAAGCTTATGGTATCAATTGTGTCATGCAAGATAAGATGCCAGGATAATGATGTGACATGCAAGATGAGACGCAAAAATAAAAATTCGACGTGCTTTTTTTCCATTCATTACTTCCAAGATCAGTCGTGGAGAGATAGTAACCTATACACTAATGAGAGATATATGAATTCTCGAGAAGAGACGAGCCATAGTGGTCCCGTCGATCCACTAGATCCCACGAGTGACCCGTAATAACAAACTTGTAAAATAGATCTATGTATTATAAAGAGATTCGTTGTTCTTGACCCTACTTCACCTTAACTGTTATTTGAATTGTAAAAGTTATGTCTTAGTCCAAAAATCTTAGAAAACTGTTTGAAGTCTCGACATAGCATGGTATTCTTTCAACCACTATGTTTGGAGATGGTTTCAAAATTATAATTAAAAGAATCATTAGAATTTTCGATATCTAATACTCATGTGGTAAAATGATTTGAACCCTTTGGCAAGAGCATTTGTGGGTGGTAGGTGGGAGTAGGAAGTGGTTCAAGTTAGATGGTAAAGGCTTCAAGTTGGAAGTCTATAGAAGTAAAAATATTAAAGACATAAAATGAGCTATTGTCCTCAAAATCCCATCTATAATTGTCTGTCCTTGTCGTATAAGACTGCTCTTTGTTGTAACCTTATACCACTCCCACTGCAGATCATGCAAATGTTGTTTCACAAACCACAAGGACATCATAAAACCAAAATTAAAAGAGGAAAAACTGACAAAAGACATTCGCCTCAAAACTGGTGAAAGCCACATCTTGAAAATAGAAATTCAATTCATCAAGTTGAGCAAATGGTAACAATTTCTCAGAGAAAACCATTGCCCTGGATTAATCAATCGCAACACAAAAAGCAAAAATTAATATACTCAGAAGGCTTTCTGATGCTCCAAATTTCTTACTCCAAAAGAAGACATGCAAGATGCAATTCCTGGCTGCTAGAAATCCAATCCAAAAGAAAAGCAGCAGCAACAAATAAAGAGAACCAAGTAGATAAATTCTTGAGAGATGCAGTGAGAAATGAAACATCAAAAACTACAAAAATACTGGATCTATCTTCTGATCTTGAATGATATGTACCACACACACACACACAGTTCACACATTTAAATTAATAAATACAAGTGAACGAGTTACATAGTTCATACACTTAAATTAATTAATACATGTAAAGGAGTTTGAGAACCTTGTGCAAATGGAACCTTTCAATAGCAGCTTTGAGGGCTTCAATAATTTAAGACCTGACAATTAAAAAGTGAGATGTTATGGTTTTTTGCACAGCCATTCCTCAATCCTTGGACGTTGAAAGATTAATATATAAAAAAGCCATCAATCTCAAAATCCATCAATATAGTCAGCATATGGTGAATAATGCATAGTGAAGTAATAAAGATCTGCTAAATTAGCCTCGATAAATACAACCTCATAAGGAAATCAAAAGGATTCACATATGGCACACTTTTGGAAGCAACAGAAAGCCTCTTTGCAGTCCACTGAAGCCACTTCCTCAATTTATGCATTTGCATTATAGAAGAAAAATGACACAGCTTCCACTAAAAACAGCTAAAAGCAAAGAATAAAAAGTTTACATAAGAGTAGAAATTCAGATTCAGAAGTTTGTTGAGTTTGATCACTCTCTTATAGGTGACTCAACAATCGGAAGCGTCATCGGTGGATCACACAGGTTTTGTATGATGTTCAAAGTGCTACAAACTGGTTGCAGCAAAATCCAGGAAGTCCATTTGCCGGAGAAGGCAAATCTCAGAGTGTCCATTTGCCGGTGTAGGCAAATTTCGGAGGATGACCATTTGCCAGAGAAGGCAAATCTCTGAGTGTCCATTTGCCGGAGAAGACAAATCTCGGAGAGACCAATTTTTCAGAGTGGGCAAATGGCGTAGTGACAATTGCTAGAGAGGCAATTGCCGGAGTAGCCAGGCAGGGCTACAAGACTACGGCCGGTCGGTGGCCGGACAGTAGAAGCCGGTCAACGGGAGGTTGACTAATTGAGAGAAGAAGCCGGTCAATGGGATGTTGATTGGCTGAGAGTAGAATCCGGTCAACGGGATATTGACTGGCCAAGAAAGGAAATGAATATGTCCATACAGGATTTCTCTGGAGTGGATTTTCGGAGTGATTTTGGCTAAAGTGATGCCAATGTGAGACAAAAGGCCGGTTTGGATTAAAACGCCGAAGTGGTGATGTCCAGGCCGGCTTGAGGCAATTGCTGGTGTGAGGCAATTGCTGGAGTGAAATTGCTAGGATAAAGGCAATTCTAGAGTGGCTCTGGGAGCCGGAATAGATGATGCTGGCCAAGGTCGCTATGTGATAGTGGCCGAGGACTCTATGATGGCCGAGGGCACAGATAACGGCCGAGGTTGCTGAGCGCAGCAAGGACCGAGGACATTGTGGAAAGCGGGTAGCTGACGTTGCGAACAGTTGACATTCCAAGGTTGGTAGACTTGCAGACCATGAGCCGAAAATTGCCTGCAAAGTGACAGGAAGATGTTTGCAGACTAGGTGGCAGATGGCAGAGCTTCCGGTGCACGCAACATGGCGTGCAGAGCATGCGTGCTGTGGAACTTAGACCAAACCTCACTATAAAGCGCACCAGGTGCTAGAGAATAATTAGAGTATTGTGGAGCAGTAGCAGCGTGGGGCAGCTACGGTGGAGCTGTGTTGCTGCAGAACGGGGAGGAGGTTAAGTGCAGAAGAAAGCCTCCTCCTCCGTTGTTCGCAGTCCACTCCACATTATGTAGAAGAGAGTAGTGAGAAAAGAAAAACGTAAGAGAGAATTGTATTCTTACTCTTATTTTGTTCTCAACTCTTCAAGAGGCTTTTATAACTAAAAGGGTTTCTGTAACCATTTTCACATAGTGAAAGCTTGTTCGGAGTTTGTCCCGTGGTTTTTCCCTTCTGCTTGTGAAGGATTTTCATGATAAAAACGTTATGCAATTTTTGTTCCTGTGTTCACTAAATTGATAATTGTTGACCGAAGGAGGGGTTAAGGTTTTTCCGTTGCATCGGGTTGTGTCTAAATCCGGATGTTGAACCCCAACAAAGTTATCAACCCCAACAAAGTTATCTCTAAAACGTTTGTAGCTTCACTGACAAAGACGGCTTGCTTTTTTCAAACAAAGATCTTAGTTCAAATTGAACAAATAGACAATCATAGTTATAATTATGTATTGCAATTCAATAAATAATGCAAGGAAATCCAATTTACTTCAATTAAGCATTCTTTAGACAACGACTTTCTTGAACACCGGATATCAAAATCAGAACATAAGACGAGCTGAAAAGTCAAATCTATGTTTATTTCTTTCCTCCCATCCAAGTTTTAACACACGTCAGACACATCTGCTATTAGAGCTAACTTTTATTAGGATGTTTGTTTAGATGATGTACCTTCAGAGTTCATCCAACTGAACGATGAAAGAGGGGATGCTCTCCTTTAAAAAGATTGATAAAACACACAAGCATAAAACACATCACTAACCCACAAAAACCAAATGAAGACAGATGATCTACGAGAATGAGGTATTTTGTACTCCGTATTTTACATACATCGGTGATCTTAGTTTGAATATAAGGGTCAATGAAAATAAGAAGCAGAAAAATCATTAGTGATAGCACCATCATATCAAAGACCAGAGCACTTATAATGTAAGTGACCTAAGCCAAACCGGTGGAGGCCACATTATGTCAGAAAAACCAGGATAAACACTTATATCCCCCATGCTACCACCATTCTCTAAGCTGAACACTGCAATATGAAGATCTTTAACATCTAATGCGTCAAACGCACAAAGATCATCATCTAGGCCACTACAATTTTGAAAACTCTTCTCGATAAAATGGATGCAGTTGCTAGTCAATGATCCGGGAAAATCTTGGCATGGGCAAGAAAAGGAGAAATCGAGAGCGAAGAAGTAAACTCTATCATCTTGCCTCGCCTCTGCTCCTCTTGTTTCAGCCGATAAACCCTCATCAATTTAGCTGCATTGTTTCTCTTAGAAACAGGACGACAAACGACTAAATGCAATTCCCCGCGCGATTCAACCAACGGCTTCCTCGTCCCACCATCGCCCGGCATAGGGGCTGCCATTACCGTCATCGTCAGAATGATAATTGATATTATAGGCTTTTCCACAGCGAGTGATACCGCAAATCTTGCCCTCATACTCCACGATATCATCAAACTTGAACCCTTTACCATTATGTTCGACTTTCCATTGGGTACTCATTTTCCCCAACCTCAAAAAAAAAAAAAAAAAATCCCTTCATAGAGACCATGACCCCTCACCCATTTGAGAGCAAGACCACCTTATCAAAATGCTTATACTAATCGAGTGGCTCGGGGTTCCCCCTCGCTCTACGGGGGCGCCCCTCATGACTGTACACGGTAAGATGTGAATAATTATATGCACAATAAATTCGAGAGTTTAAAATGGTCAGCCTCTATACGTATGATAAATATTTTACGCTAGAGCTGATCCTAGAAACTAAATATACAAAAGATATCCAACAAGTACTCGATAGTCGCTCCAGTGACGACATAGTTGTACAGTATTACTCAAATTTTTGTGTTAGTCAGAGATGGCTAAAACAAACAGATATTAGAGAAAAAAATTATATTTTTATATAAAAACTTATTATGGACTGTCATTCTAAAATTTTATTTAGTTCATATAATTCACTCTGAAATTTATTTGAACTGAGATAGGCTCTATTATATCATATTCTATGATCTGATATTATGGATTGGTTGAGATATCTGTAAATAGTTTATACTCGTATATTAATTTCATAAAAAAATATTATATTAGTAAATAATAAACCCTTATTTTGACTAAAATTCTAAGAAAAAACATTATATTCATGAATGTTCATTTTAAAAGGGACCAAAAACATCAATTTTATTCTCACATTCTTGAGCAAAGCTACTTTTATTTGAACATCAATTTTATTTGAGTTAACTAAATTTGATATTGTAAAAAAATACATTAAAAAAAAACTAGCCGTATAATACTCCTGAAGTTTCAATAGATGAAAAATTGTGATTTGACACACTCAATTATTACAAATGTGTTATAGTAATAGTACTATATGTCACATAACGTCTAATTATAGATAAATTTATCATAAAAAATCTTAATTTATAAAATTTGTTATTTGGTAAAAAATTATAAACTCCACATTTCTAATTTGACAAACTTTATAAATTAAGATTTTAATTTATTAATAGAAAAGTTCAATTACTTTGTATAGTCTTTTACAAAAAAAAATAAAAAACACATACAAATTTATATCCTTCTTAATGACATATTAAAAATAATAGCAAATAAATCCAAAAGATTTTATTTTTTTCATAAAACTTTTTTTATTAACATCGCATAGTTAGTGGCATTTTAATTAATTTTTTTTTTGGACTTTGTTGGATAAATATTATATTATATTTATTTATTTATTTATCTATTCATTCTAATAAATTCATATTAAAAAATAATTAACCATCTAATTATTTAAAAATATCTTAACAATATTTTCAAAATTTACGTTTGATAATATTTTTACAATGAAGATTAGCAAGCTCTTCAAACTCTTAATTAATTAATTAATGTAATTAGATTTTGACGGGGCCCATTATAACGGCCCACAAAACACGGCCCAAACGGAAGGCCCAAGATCAGAAAGCCCGAGGATTGCGTCCATGGACCAAAAAGGCCGCACGGCCCAAAAGGATCAAAAGCACAGGACCGCGTCCGAGAGGCCGAGACCACAACGACGAGGACAACCCCACTCGCGGCCGAGAGCGCCAGCT
>JAOVVI020010144.1:0-13221 GCA_028571085.2 Nepenthes alata
AGTCAATCATACAGGGATAACGGCAGTGGTCAGGGAGGTTCGTAAATCGTATGGGGTGGTTTGCTTTGGTCCTGGTTGCTAACCTCAAGCTAATTGGGTTTAAGGCCACTCCAATTTTTTTAGATATATTTTAATTATTTATTTTAAAATAAATAATTATAATTTAAAAATTAATTTTTTATATTTTCAAAAAATAATTAAATTATAATTATTTATTTAAAAAACAGAGCCTCTCTAATCCCTAAACTATTTAAAGATTAACTTTAAAAAAATTAATTAGATAAAATTTATACAAAATTAATTTTAAAAATTAATAATTATATGTTAACATTATGCTAAACTTACCAAATCAAACTCATTAAGGTGCTAGAGCACATTTTAATGATGTAATAAATTAAGTTGATTGAACTTAACTCTTTATAATTTAAAAAAAAAATTAGCTTAATTTTAAGTTATAAAATTTAAAATATTCACCCGAACTAAGAGTAGGTTTAAGATTGTTAAATTAATAATATATATACTTGATTTATCAATATTTAAATGATGTATTTGTATAGTAATATTGTATATAGTATGTGCCAAATAAATCCTAATTCAGCATGCCCATAAAAATAAATGTTGCATAAAAATATTATTTTTAAATTTGTGTGACTTATAAAAAGTGGCAGAGAAACTAAAATTATTATATCCCTAATTAACTGTTAAAATATAAACTATTATATATATTTAAATAATTAATTAAAATTCATCCCATCTCTTAAAAAGAAAAAGAAAAAAGAGAACTTACCCCCCCGGAAATAACTAATCTTATAAAAAATCATTAATTAAAATTAAACGATTAATTGTTTTTTTTTTATGTTTTAATAACTTATAATTTATTGAGAGATCCATAACAGAATTTATTTTAGTTAACATAAAATTAGGGTTATCTATCCAAAAATATCTAGTACTGGCGGGAGAGGAGTCATCCTACTCGACCCCCAACAGTGTGTACGCCACGCTCCAGTCAGATAATGGCTTCGTGGGTCGGCATATCTAGCGCTCAGTGACGCGACAGCTCGCAAACAAATGAACCGACGAAATGGCGCGTTCAATGCACGCGCTAAATATGCATCTGCGTTAGGTTTACTTCCCTACTTAACCTGAGCTCGAAAGAGTAAAATAAATAATATAAAATAATAATTAATAAATTTATTAAAATATTTTATATTAAATGAAAATTTAATGAATGTGGGGGCACGAAGGGACGTGTGTTCAATACAACAAAACTAGCTTCCAAGGTCCCTCAAAAAGCAAACCATTCTCTCTCTCTCTCTCTCTATTCTCTTTCTTTTCCTCTCTGATGTCTCCCCATTTTCTCTCTCCTGCGTCTTGAGGAATCGATGGAGTTGTTTTGGATTTCGCATTCGAATTCCAAGCTCTGAGCTTCCGATCTCCGGGTTAACTGAACACGTTACGACCCTATGCCAACTCGGCTCTCTGCTGATGGTTCTTTTAGACGACGCTGTTCCAGATCGAAGTCAAGCTCAAATCGTTCCATCGTTTTTGCCTTGCTAGTGTTTCCAGGTTTTCTCTTCGTTCGCTCTGATTTCTTCTCTAGCGTTTTCTTTAGCTTCGGACGGCGCCGTTTTGAGCTGAGAGTGTTGAGCTGAGTTTTTTGATTGATTTTATTCCCGTCTTGTTTATTTGAGATGAATTGTACGTTAAAGTCTCTTTATTGTTATTAGTTGGGTTTAGTCTATTTTTACTTTCTTGTTTGGTTTTTAGCTGATTAAAGCTCCATTTTCTGTGCAGCGTAAAGGTAAGACCCGCTGATTATTTCATGTGCTTGAGCATTTCCAAACAAAACCCTACGATTTCTCGTTTTTCCGAGGTAAGTTCTAGAAAACCCTAGTTTAATTTTATAGTTTTAATACTGTTGTTGTTAGAAATTCGGTGCAGTAGTTTACTTGTGTTGGGTAAGTGTGTTTTTTGTTGCCATCAAATTTGGAGGTTTTTGTGGGTTTGTATTATTTTATGTGTAAAGTTATTGTTGTTTCATTTCAAGTAAACCCTAACGGGTTCTTAATCATAATTGTGAGATACCTTGTGATTTTATGTGGTTTGGTTGACTTTGATGTCTAGGTTCTTGGTTCATGGACATTAATGGTATGCAAGCTAATTATGGTTAATTTGTGTGTTTAGATTTGTGGGTTTACTTAGTTTCCCCTCAAATTTCAAGTCTAGGGCTATTTTTTCTCCTTTGCTTTGTGGAGTGTTTTCTTGCTGCGAGGTTGCGACTGATGTAAAATTAACTCTTGGTTTAAATTCGTGAAACCGTAGGGTTTCTTGTTTGTCCTCAACCTGACGTATAGATAATTGTTTGTTCATTGAAAAGAAGAGTTCAGGAAATGCCAGTATGAAATTGTTCTACATTTAGAATATCTGGAGTTTTTTTTTTTTTAATGTTTTGGCAAGTAATTTTCCTTGGGATTCGTACACCAGTTGAAGCATTCGTTAAGTAAGCACATCGTTATAGTTGCACAACTTACTTGGATTGGAGGTCAGATGCAGGTACTGTCCACTGTCCAGTATAAAAATCCAGCAATTTTTCAAAGTATTTTTGTAGATTTTTCCGCTGTTCTTTTTTGTTTTCCTCGCCATTATTTTCAACTGATTCTCAAAGAGAAAGCATTGTTTGTTTCGAGGGAGAACGAAGAGTCGTGAAAGAAAATTAGTAAATGTCATACTCATGTTCAACTGCCAAGTGCCTCACCCAATTCAAACGGTATTGCTAAGACTATCAGCAATAACAATAATATCAGATTGAATGATTCCATCAGATTGAATGACCGTGATTTACTTTTCCTTTTTAACTTCTCGGAGTAAGCTTCTCTTTGTATTGTCAACTTTCATTATTTGATTTAACTCTGCTTGGATGGTCCCTTGATCTCTCATATTGTTTAGTATTGTTTTCATGTTTGCATCTGATATATGAACATTAACTATAATTACAGCTGATAGATTAAACATGAGGAGTGTTGTGGAGGTGGATAATCAACACAGAAGTGACCCCAATATTCTTTCCAAGACCACAGAAACACATATTCATATTGATTCAATATCTGTAGATATTACGTCTGATAAGAAGAATGAGACTGCAGAATGGTGCAACCATTTTTCCATACGGTAAGAGATAGTTCATTCTAGCTGTTCCTTAGAATTGTTGTGGCATTTTCTTTGACATTTCCCTAGAAATCCCTGAAGTTTCGAACTACTCTGGAACAGACTACACAGTGAACTACTTAAGTCTGCGTCTGCAAATGCTTCTCTGCATCCACGTAATTTTATTGGAGATCAATCTTGTTACATTCTGAACTACAAAAATTACTTTGCTAAACTAGTTGTTACCCAGTGCTTGTTAATGAATTGATGCTCAATTTATTTCTTATGATTTTTATATATGGATCAATAGCCAGCATGCTCATGCTTTCGTCTTTGTGCAAGGATCCATATTTATAATCAATATATACTTCTTTTGATTCCTTCCGATCATGATTATGAAAAGTGAATGAATGAATTTTTGCGCGTGTATTTGTGTTGGGGGGGGGTGGGGGAGGCAATTTTCTGGCTTGTGTTTAAATTCCTCGAACAAAACTAGGTTGTTTAAATGGTATTTCATATTTCATGATAATGTACTACAAAATTGGTATGCCTGTGTAATTAAGTGATGTATTTTTCCGAATCAGTTAAAAAGTTTTATTACTTTGGGACTTCTTGCTTCTGATGTCAACAACCCTTTTTTATTGTTTTATTTTCTTTTTTGGGTTGGAGTACCTACAATGGATGAAGCTAGCTAGACTTTTGCCTTCTTTATTTTGTTTCCCAAAACAATGTGACTACTTTGAGTTTTGAGTTTCAACTGTGAAACTATCACTATATATATGGTATCCATGCAGTGGATATGTAGCTGAGGTCCGCAATAGGGACGGGAAAAAATGCTTCCCATTTTCTTCTGATGTCGAGGACAAAAACTCCATGGAGAAAACTTATGAGCTGCCTCCTTTAGACATTCCAAAATTCAGATGGTGGCAGTGTAGTGGTTGTCTCCAAGGGAGTGGTTCTGAGAGGACCACGCAAGAGCTTTTGGTGCTGCCGAATGACTGTAACAATGGCAGCAAATGCAGGGCCACTTCTTCTCGGAAGTTGATAGAGGCAGATGGCCCAAAATTGCCTTTGAAAGATATTGAACAAACTTTGAAGCTCAACATTCACAAAGCTAGTACTTCTGATTCCAGTGATAACAGAATATGTGCTTCTTTTTGCAGTGAGCAGCAAGGAAAAGGTTTGGACAGAAATTTTTGACCCTTTTGGAAAATTCTGATATTAGCTTCTCATATATCTGCAATACCAATCAAAACTACAGAGTAATCAGTTCATGTCCCATTTCTATGTTGCCTCAGGCTTCGGAAATAGCTTGGCTGATAACATGAATCATGACATTCTACAGCCAACTTCTGATGCAGCACAGGTTGATGTCCTTGTGCAAGATTTCCAATCTGATAATTCAGGTATACGTTGCTAGTTCCAACAATTAATTAGATACTGAAAATTTCAAAGGAGCCATCCCTTTGAACTATTAATAACCATTCCTCCTGCTTTTCAAAACAGCTGCTTCCAAATTGAAATGCAAGGAGATTGTTGATACTCAGTTTCAGAAATCCAATAATGGGAATGGCCATCTTCCTGAATCTTATCTGTTGGGAAGAAAGGCTTCTGCTGATGGTCAGCAGAGGGATATACTGGCAATTGAGGAAGTGGGTGTGGCTGGTCAAGCTGGTATTGCTACTGAAGGTTGTTTAATTCCTTTTCCAGACTTGAACGAGTATGACGATATGACTCTGGAAAATGATGAAATAGTTGTCATAAATAATCCCTGCGATGAGGATGATGATGACTTCAGTGGTGCCCACTGGCGGAAGACTAGAAAGACCCGGTTGCTGAGTGAGTTGTTGGGTCTTAAAGAAGATAGAAATACAGAGAACCTAAGGAATGATGTTGCTTCTGCCTTTGATTTTCAAGATAGGTTAACCAGGAAAGTGTTATTGTCTGTTGCTCAAGGAGAGGCTCTTGTCAATGAGAACAGCAGTCCCCAGCTAACAGGCCAGAAAAAGAGGAGGAAGACTTTAAATAATGATGGGCTTGTATTGCTTGCTAGTGGGGATTCAAGTAACAGAACCAAAAAGATCAGAACCATCGATGTTGACAAGGAAAATACCATCCAGAGAATTGAGACTTTTGATTCTGGGACAGATTATGGTGCGTCTGCTGAAACAGTCTCACAATCGTTGGTAAAAGGACATTATAAACATGCCCTTGAAAGAAATTTTGACATTGAGAAGAAAGGTAAGAAGAGCAAAGCGGACGACAAAGGTTCTTCCTTAGTCTCTAGGCAGAAGGTGACACCCAAAGGAAATCAAGATAAAACCAGCGCTGATTGTGTTCATGACTCTGCTACTGATGTTAACAGAAGGATGGATCAGTTTGCCAAAAGCCATGCTACAGAAAAGAAAACTGGAAGGAGATTTATTTCTAGCTTGAAGAAAAAGAAGATGTCTCAAATCAGAAAAGGGCAGACTCAGATGATTCCATTGAAAATTTTAAACCCCGGAGAGTGCTTGTCTGCCAGGAAAGATGCAGAATTTCCTGTGATTAGCTGCAACCATGCACAAATTCAACCAGTAAATGATGCATCTGCTGGGAGATCGATGCATCACTTTCCTAATTGCTATTTGTCTGTTGGAACTGATTCAACCTATCTTTCACCTACTCAAGATCAGTTATGTCTTCCCTCTGTTCAGCAAGAACACATTCTCCTGGATGATCACAGTTTGGGGAAATGTGCAGAAAATAGAAATCTTGGAGATTCAAGCACTCATTCTAGTGCTGCAGTTGCAGCTCCTTTTGTGGAGGGCTGCTTTGATGTTGACAGAGATAGAAGTATCTGTAAACAGTCAAATTTAAAGGGGAAGCAAAAATTTATCCCTGAGGTTGAAGGAGGTTGTCCTCTGATGCAGCATATGGTAATGCAGGTTATTTCTTTTGAATCCAATCCACACTTTGCACAAGATGTTATTTTCATGATCTTTTGTACATCTTGTTGTTTTACTGAATTCATTATGGTTCATCTGTAGCAATTCTTTCTTATCTTGTCATTCACATTTTAGGTTTTTTAATTTGAAGACTAATTACGTTTTTCATGTTCATTTTGTTGTTGAAAGTGGATAATTCTTATAAAACTGATTGCATCTTACCTACTTGTCGTGAGCTAGCCTCTTCCATCTCAAAAATTTAGATCTGCTGGTTGTGTAGATGGCAGAAACTATCATAGCCAGTCTGATAGTTAATCATAGAAACAAAATCCTAATTGAGCTTTAAATCCTCAATCATGCAAGACTGAATTTTTTTTTTTCAAGATAGGAAATATAGATTATGTATAATCAAGGCATACAGAGAAGCACAGATCTACATTCATACTAAATAGCTGCTACCGAAAAAGGGAAGTCCCCTTACTATAGGCATGCTGACGTGCTTCTTATGAGAACACTGGTTTCACATTACACGCTCACTTCTTTGGCTTCTCTTTTTGCTCACAAGCAAGCGTTCATAGAAGCAAGATGATGCACTCCTCTCATATATTGTCCTACCACCCTCACTGCTGGGCTTTTAATCAGCAATTGTTACTACAATGGATTATAAAATAGAAAATATTGCTTTCAATAACATAGGAAATTCCGTCTTTGCTTTCAAATAAATATCATGAACTGTTGTATGTTATCTTTGTAACCTTTAGGTGTCTCCGGGTATGCATAAGAAGGGGATGGCTACTGAAGTTCAAGGGCACATGCAGGATATTGATATCAATACAATACCTATAAACATTAAAGTGCCTGAGCAGAGATCTTCAGATGACATTCCTATGGACATTGTTGAGCTCATGGCAAAGTACCAGCATGAAAGACGCGGTGATGGTGCAAAGGATAAACTCTTCTCATTCGGGCCAAACAGTTATGCAAAGAGGGCAGGACCCATTGGTAGCAGCGGCAGCAGCTCATCATATGGAATTAGGTCTCCGGGGATGTCAAACTTGTGGCACGAGCATTTTCCCTGGACTCAAAGGCCTAAATATAGTAGTGACAGAAATGGCATAATTCAAGCAGTCGACAATGTAGTGTCCTTCAAACAGAATTTATCACTTGGTCCTTTCCCTGAAATGAACAGAACCCATTTCAATATTAGCCATCCCAATGAAGCTTATTTGCAATATGGAGATCAAGTGTCTTGTAACCCGAGATTTTCTTCTCTTCCTTTGACCTCCCACAATTGGAATGATAATACTTCGGCCCAGAGGTACCCTCATGGTTTTATTCAGGGCACTGAGTCATTCAATAGATGCCTGGCCTCTTCTCAGACAAACCATGGGGTCCATGTTGGCCCCTCAGTGAATCCAAACCGCCCATCTCTTGGACTCTGTAACTCGGGAATTTTTCCACAACATTCAGACAAGCACAAAATCAATCAGGATCAGCGGCTCTTCAACATGAATGGGGGCATGCAACGGAAGCAGACTAAAAATCTTTTGAGATCTTGGGACACAAAACTGACCGAGTATTCCAGCGCTGTTCAGTTACTTAATCTCATGCATACGGGAGGGACGAGACCAACAACTACACCATATAATGTGGATGGAAACTTGGAGTTTCTAAAATGGCCAACCTTTCACCCTGTTCGACAGTATAATCAGCTTGCTGCTGCACAGAATTTTGGGGCATATAAGACTGGAGCTATCTTGAGAAACCCACCACTCCACTTAAATGGTGGAAGAACATCCTTTCCTGAAAAGCCTCACCCATGTTACTCTTCCATTCCCACCGTTGGTGCGTTTACTTCTCCATTTCGAGTTGACGTGGGTTCTGGAAATCACTCTGCCTTTACGAGTACACTTTCCTTCACTTCCCAAGATCCAAGGTTTGTGGAAAACTATCACTTATCAGTTGAGGGTGGGGATATCAACAGAAGACATCAATCAGTTTCTGCTAAGGGAGAGGCCATAGCCGGTGCATCAAGTCCCATCATTCCTCCTCTACATATAACAAAGGATTTGACAAACCATAATCCATTAGAGACCCGTCATGGTGCGAGGACCATTCTTCCTACCCCTTCGACAGAAAGTTGTATGATAAATAGAAATCCGGCTGAATTTATCAATCAGAATTTGGCAAGGAAATATATGATTGGACCAGAGAGTTTGAGACCTGTCAAGAGAACTTATGTAAAATCTGCTGGGTCTAGACAAACTGGAAAAAAACCAGAGAAGATACTGAAGCTCAGTGACCGCAAATAGTGTGGAAGGCTTTGAAAATCCTGAGATCTCCACCATCGTTTCAAGGCTGGTAATGGAACCACACACATTTGTTGAACTTCATTAGAGGGTTCCTGTCTCCCTTATTTTCTACCAATATAGACTCAGTAAGCTTGAAAAACGGAACCTAAGAACCGTAAATGTGATTCGATTGATGGCTGCTCAATAGGTGTTGAGGGCAAGATACATGTGGCCACCTTAGCCATGAATTATCGTATATATAGCTGCTTCTGTCTTAGAAGAGTTATGCTGAAGAACATGACTGTAAATTTCTTGGTTTCCAGTTAGTTCAGGATGAGTAAAGATGGTACTCCCTTCCGGCATCATTGATCGTGTTGTTAGTATGATACGTAGCCTTTTCATAAATTCAGAATGCAATAAAGTTTGTTGTAAATGCTTAGCAAAATTTCTTCTGCGACAATGCAGTATCGCTGCTGAAATGTGTATGAACAAAATGGAGTCGTGTCATAGCTTTTCCATTGAAGATGTAGTGGGGCAACTGCTTTCATTTCCGTGCCTTGTTGAGAATGTTTCTGATTCTGCTGTTATCCCTTCTATTTACTCCATGCATTTAAATGGCCCTGCAATTGAATAAAATCATGTAAAAGAAAATTAGTATAGCCAAGATACGAACATTAAGATGAATAAGTGGGCTTTTATTAAAAGGCAATATAAAAATAATGCTAAAGAAGATAAGACGATGGAATGGTATTTATGTAGTTCGGATATTTAGACATAGGTCAAAAAACACATGAGAAAAAATGAGTTAGATATGATTGAAAGAAAAGAAAGGTAGATGTAGATTTTTGAAAACTTAGACTAAGGTGATCATAATTATTTTGTAGTGATTTTTATTTCAAAAAAATATTGTCTAAATCGAGCAAAATGATAAAATTATATTTGTATATATAGCCGCCCATTTAGTAAAACGTATGACTTTAGTGTTGTTGTATTTAAATGTCCTATGCTGCATCTTGTTTCTTCTTTTTGTAAGAATTAACTCTTATAATATGACACATATTTTGTAATTTATTAAGATAATTAAAGGTCATAATCCCATGTAATTTTACTATATTTTATTAAAAAAAGTTATTTTTTGAATTAGCATTGTTGCGTTTTGAATTTCAGGGTCACGTGCAACACAAGTGTTTAAGAGTGTATGATATGGAGAAAGAGAGATCGAAACCGAATTTTACATGGAAAACCTCCTCTTGAATGAGGAGGCAAAAACCACGATGCTCTGGGCCTGTCGAAATGCTTTCACTATGTATGAAAGTTTTACAAAATATAAGTTTTGGGAATCCCTTCATTGTCTCTTGTTTGTGTTTTCTCTCCTTAGGAAGTTCTCTCGTTGAGCAGCTTTGTCACCTTCGTTCCTCTATGTGCCAAGGGGAGGAGGAAGTTTTTTCAGAGAAAAAAAAAGGTCCCGAGGCAAGAGCCTCTGTTAGGTATTTATAGGCGAGACTATGCCGTTGGGAAGAGGACACGTGGCAGCTGGCGGATGGCCGATAGGTTGTCCACTTGTCCTGCTGAACATGCCAGGCGTGTGAAGGGCCGTCCGCCTGCTCTGCCGTTCATGTCAGAAATGATAGCGTGTGCAGGGAGGCATGCTGTTGGCGCCGCTGGTAGGTCCTGAGTATGTCAGGTGCGTAGACTTTAGGCGTCAGTCTTGATTTGATTAGGCGTGCTCTGTGGAGGTGACGTCTTGCAGTGGCTGCAGGCTCTTTGGAAATCAGCGAAGTTACTTAGCTGGCGCTTTCGGCCGTGTATGAGATAGTCCACGTCCTTGTGTGGCGCGTCTTGTCCCTTGGAAAATTTTCGGCTTCTTGTGAAGGATCTTCGAGTCTTTTCTTGACTACTCGGACTATTCTGTAGCCTGGCGGAACCCTTAGGGCTCTCGGGTTTCTTCTTTTGATCCTCATACCTGAGGGCCAAGGTTCTCGAACGTTTCTCGGGTATCCCTGATGTCGTCAGTTCCTTGCGGTGTCCTCCAGTTCCTGTCAGTTAGAGAGGTTTTTCGGGCTTATCTGGCCAGTCTAGCGTAAGGAGCTAGCCTGGGCCTTTGGGCCTCTTGGGTCGTCCAGTCCTCATGGTCCGTGGATATGTCTCTGGGCTTTTGACTTGGGCCCTCTCTTTGGGCCGTCCTTTATGGGCCCCTATATTAGGACACAACAAACATATTCTTTAGTAAAAATAATAGTATTTATGTAATTAAATAATCAGTCATTTTCTTCTCTTACCAATGACAGAATTATTTATCGTTAGTTAAAGATAATGTTTGATTGCTTTCTAGATAATAAATGGACACTTTTTTGGATTTGAACTTGAGAGAAAATTTAGAATCTTCCCTTGATTTTTGAGTTTATGCAGCTCCCTAGAAAACCATATACAATTAATTTTCTTCTCACGAATTCTATAACTTTTATGGAGGAAGAATGACATGGGCAAATGAGGAAAAATTGGTTCCAAATTTTTCAAAAAACAAAACTTTCAACATGATTTCGAGTATGTCTATAATATTTATTTTTACTTTATAAAATTATAAAATAACAATATATTTTAAACCACCTGCATAAATATTTAATCTCATAAAATCTCTTACACTATTCTCGGATATGTAATCTACATAATAATGCTTAAAAGAAGGCGCATAGGATGGACACTCAATGGTATTGAAATACTATTTTGTGTGTAAAAAGAGAGAACATAAAAAGAATAAAAATTAAAATATGATAAAATTCTTACTTTAGATATTTTAAGTTTTGCAGTGATTTCTATAATATTCTTGCAAAGTGATTTTTGTTTTTTTCTCTAATTTGTTAACGACTATCTAATGTACATTTAAACGATATTAAAAGTAGATTAATTATCTTTTTATGTGAAATAATCTCCCCCATGCTTTTATTAAATTGGAAAAACGAAAGCTTCTTCCCACTGAAAAACAAGCTGTATTAAAAGTAGATTAATTTCATTTATATGACCAAATTTATAAAAATTATATATCAGATAAGTTTAGATATATAATAATAAAAATTAAATAGATTACAGAAACACAACGCCCTAAATTTTTTCCTACTAGATGTGCTAAACCTTTGGAACATATAGGCCAAAATTATCTTTTTTTTTTTTTAAAAAAATTGTTTATAAGTTCTAGGAAATTATTCAAAGTTTGAAATGTAAAATTATTTTTCTTTAAATTTTAGTTCACTTTCTAAAGTTTTAGCTATTTTATTTATTTATGGTGTTGTTATTGGCAATCTTTTAGCATTTCAACATAAGTGTTTCATAAATTTATTATTTATCTTATATTTTAATTATTTAAATCATCCTGCTCATTATTCATCAAATTTTTCTAACTTCTTTGATATTATGGTTATTCATTATATTATATTATCATTCTAAGGATGCCCATCTGACCAAAACAACATTTTCATTTTCACAATATTTACCTTTTACATATTATTTCATTTACCTAATATTTTGATTTATAAACATAGTAAGTCTATTAGTTTAAGAAGCTCTTTTAATTTTGTAATTATATTTCAATTACAAAGCACTTTAGAGTATATCTCTATTTTAATCAACATGCATTAATTTATGTATCACATCATAAAACCTCTATTTTTTTAAAAAAAAAAAAAATTATAGATCCAAAATACTAAACTATATTATTTTTAATAATATCTTGATAATTAGTTTTAACTTCTTTACTGTTGTGTGGCATCATATTTAAAGCAGTTCATCATAGCACTAGCTTCAATAACTTCTTTCTTTACAAGTAATTAATATATTGAAAGAGCAAAGACATATACATAAGTGAGACTTTATTTCATGGTTAGATGCATATTTAAATACCATCAATGGGACAAACTCCCAAAGCAAAATTCTAAAGATGATGACTAAATTATCTATCATATTGTACAACATATATACCTAAGATATATTTTATTAAGTAAAATAAATTCAATAAAGAAAAATATACTTAATCAAAACAAATTCAAGCAGATATACCTAAGATATTTTATTATGTCTTTTTTTTTCTATTTATTGAAATTATTTTGTAAAAAAATAATAAAAAAATAGTCAAGGTAATTAGGAGGGGCTGAGCCTCGAAATGAAGAGCTCAAATAGCTTAGGTTACAGAGAAGTCGCCACGCTTTAATTGTAGCTACAAACTTAGCCCTTGAGCCAACGCTAATCAGGTATGGACAGAAATAAATAATAGAATAAATAATGCCATGGTAAACAGGTCAGTAAATTGTAATTAATAATCAGTTCTCTAAATTTTTATATCATCCGACTGGGTACAATTCTTTTATTCACAAACAATTAAGTCCATAGAGACATTAACTTTAGAGTTTTATTGGGAAAAGAAGACATTTTTTTTTGCATTCCAATTAATTTAATCATCACTACAAATTATTTTTATTCCCTTACAAATTGATGTGAATCTTAAAAAAATTGAGCAAACCCTTCATTTGTGAATTGGGATCCTGCATACCACAAATCTAAATAAGAGATCATATGTATCTTTTAGATATCGAATTATCTTCTAACGTTTAAATCAATATCTTATTAGCTTAATTAGAATGCGAAAAATTGAGTATTGACCACTTTTTTTGTAATAGAAATAGCAGTTATGAGTTCTAGGAAGAATGATATAAGGTCTTTTGAGAAATTATTTTTTTAAGATTAGGATAGTTAACATTATAAAAAAATATTATAATCTCATTCATACCTAACTAGTAAATATAATACAATTTTTTACCATTTATGATTCCACAGCAAAGTGTGAATAGTGTTAGATGTGGATCTTCTTT
>JAOVVI020010145.1:0-13220 GCA_028571085.2 Nepenthes alata
GAGATAGAGATTACAAAACAGTAAGGTAAAAATACACACACACACAGTTGGGCCTTCTTCCTCTCCTCTGTTTTCTTCTTTCTCACACACACACACTTACACTCTACTCTTTTTCTCTTCTGCTCAACACTCGCTATACTCGACTCTACCTGACTGGCCTACTTACACACATATATATAAGAATGTACAAAAGACTTTGGCATCAGCTGAACCACCACGTCTTGCTTCATTATTGGTGCACGGTTCCTGAGAAGTATGTGTCTGCTCAGCAGTAGGTGGCGCATGCCTATAGTAGCAGAAGACAGATCTGTTGTCTTGGGTTTCTAAGGTTACTTAAACAAGCAGGTCAACCTACTCCCTTTTAGACATAGCAGGTGTTCTGTATTGTCATAAGAAAACAGTCAACTTTGTTGACCGTCCTTTCATTCAGACCGGTCAACGTCCTATAACCGTCATTATTGTTACTCTGAGAACCCTCATCCAAGTCGGTCAACTTGAATCTTCAGCCGGTCAACTATATTGACTGTCTAATCAAATTTTTTTCACGAGAGAGATTTCCAACACATCCCACAAGAGAGTGATCTATATTCCAGCAGTTCATACACCGAGCCACTCCTTCCAATCAAAGTATGCACAAAACCTATTTCTTAACATAAAGAATTTTGTTCGGATTTATATTCTTAACATACACCGAGCCTTATGGTATGCAATCTTGTAGGAAAAACATCTGAGAGACACTCAATAAATACTGTCGTATGATATGACGTTTTATTTATCAATATATTTTTATGTAAGATTATTAATATAAACAGATAGATAAAATATTATATTATTAGAGACATCTAAAATTATCGATAAGTCGATAATTTACATTTACGGGGACTAAGCATGCGGGATCATGCAAAATGATTGTTGTAAAGCCTTGACTCAGTAGAAAAATCGAAAGCAAAGGGAATGATGATCACAATTGTGAAGTAAAAGCTTGCACGTAAGAAATTTCTCTGACCCAATAGCAAGACGCCAGCTGTCACCGTTCATCCACCGCTCACGTCCGTCTCAAGGAGGCGGGGATTAAAAAATAGCTATTTTATTATTATTATTTGTTTTGAAATAAGTATTTATAATTTAATAATTAATTTTAATTATTTTTATGTATTAAAAAATAATTAAATTATAGTTATTTATGTAAATATTAATATTTTAAATTATAAAAAAATAAATTTCAGTAAAGTCCCACTGAAATAAAAATATAAATAAGGCTTGATTTCGCAATTGGAGTAAAGATCGGCGTGAATGAAATACATAAAAATAAAATTTATTAAAAATATAAATAATACTCCTTAAATAATTAATTTATTAACTTTTTTATGTTATTTTTTATATTTAATTTATATCAATATTATAAATAATTAAAATATAATTATATTTTTTATTTTTTATTTTAAATTATAATTATTAAATTTTGATCCATTTGTTACGAATGAAAAAGCATCAAGTGTTACGTGTGGTGGCCGTCAGAGGTGGCCAAGGCCAACGGGAATGGGCGGCCAGCGTCGGAGGGGTTGCTGCCAACCGCCGGGACGATGCAGGTAATTGGAAATCTAAAGGTTAAAAAAATCCTTTTCTTCTCGTATTATTTATTCTTACTTATTTAACGACTAAAATTTTCCAGAAAATAAATATATATTTTCTCCCTCAAAATTCCAACCAAGACACAGGAATTAAACTTTTTCTGTAATAATAAAATTATAATTTTGACTAACCAAATATTTCGTTATAAATCCAAAAAAAATGAAAAAGAATTGGCATTTTTTCCTTATTATCGAGGTAGTGCACTGGGGAAATCAGGGGGCTTCATCTCTTAAAGAGACGGATGCTATTTTAAAAAAAATATAAACAGTCTTGTTGCGTTTCAGATGTCGGGTTCCGGTACAACACAAAAATTTGAGCATGGAAAGATGAAGAGAGGGAGAGAAAAAATATCGGTATTTACGTAGAAAACCTCTCCTTGAATGAGGTGAAAAAATCACAATACTCAAGGCCTAAAGGATACTTCACTATGGGTGAAAGAGTTACAAGTACAAGTTGTGGGATTATCTTCCCTTTTTCTTCCTAGCCTTTCTCCTTAGTTCTTTCTTAGAACTCTCTTCGATATTGTTTGATTTTGTCTCTTCATCCTTTTCTTTAGAGTTTTGGCTGGGTATTTATAGTGGGGAGATTGTCCATTAAGAGAGGTCCACGTGGCAGCCGACGCATGGTGTGAGGCTGTTCACCTGCCCTGCTGGCAGGGCTATGTAGTGTCAGGCATGCTGGGAGGTTGTCCATATGCTCTTCCGGCCGTGTCAGGCACGTTGGCGTGTGTAGGGAGGCAAGCCGCTGATGGGGCCTTACGGTGTCAGGCGTGCCGACCCTTGATGCCAGTCTTGAAGTGATAAGGCGTGTTCTAAGCGTCATGATGCACTGTGGAGGCAGCGTTTTGCAGAGGTTGCGTGCTCCTTGGTAATAGTGAAGATGCTGAGCTGACGCTCTCGGCCGTGTACGAAATAGTCCCCGTTCTATTTGAGGGAGATAGCTATCGGATGACAACTGCTCTCTTGATGATTGAAGGATCTTCGGTTCATTGTGGAAAGTCATCGGGTCTTTGTGTCAAACATTAATCTCTCGGGTTAATCTGAGCCCATAGGAGTGTCTGATGTCATCGGGCTTCTTATGCTGAAATGGGGTCCGAGGCATTTTAAGCCCTCTTGGGCCTTGCGGCTGTTCTTTTGGGTCGTGTTTTACGGGCCATGGGGTATTAGAACCCAATAAATTTATTTTTAAATAAATAATTATAATTTAATAATTAATTTTAAAATTAATTTATTTAAAAATATGTGACCTAAATTTTAAAAAAAATAAATTTTATCTTTTTAAAAATAGAGCCATAATATGGGAATCCTTTCGTGCCTGATCGGACTGCCAAAATGCCAATTACCATATAAAAAAAAAGGCCAACAATGATGTGATTCCTCCGTCTTTATAATCCTAAAAAATATTCCAATGGAATTTGTTCTTTGCTTTTTTAAAGCAATGTCCACTATAAGAAGAAGAATAACTTGAGTCGGCTTTCTTCAACCAAGATCACAAAATCACCGCTTCCCTCGCTCACGTACCGCCACCATGGCCAGTTGCAGACCGATCGACGTCGTCCCCGACGATCGAACTCCGCACAAATGGATCATCCCTTTGACGGAGGACGCATTCCGGGCGTTCATGTCGACCGGGAATCCCGCCGTTTGTAAGGTCTTCGGCGAAGGGTCGCTGTTCAGCCCGATGCTGTTCGGGAAGTTTTTCGACCCCTCGGACGCCTTCCCGCTGTGGGAGTTCGAGGCAGACGTTTTGCTTGCCAATCTCCGGAGCTCCGGCCATACCACCGTCGATTGGTTTCAGACAGATCAAGAGTGCTGTGTGCTAAAAGCAGAGGTGGCAGGTGAGTCTTCGACGACGTCACTTACTAAATTTTGATAATTTTTTTGATATTTAATTTTAAAAAAATATTATTGTTTTTTTAATTTTTAAAATATTTTTTTAAAAATATCGGCCGTTAAATTTTTCATCCAACGGCCAAATGAGCCTCAAAGAATAAAATCTATGTTAGGATATGGAGTGATACATTATAATCTAAGGGCAGAAGATAAATATAATAAAATCAGTAGATAGATTTGTATGATCCAATCAATCTAAAATTTTATAGCATTTGGTACAGATAAAAAGGTTAGATTACAATTTTCTTTTTTATAAATATATGCTTTTAATTTTAAATAAATATTAAGTTTTAAAAGATTATTTCAATGAGTTATATTTCTATCCACTTGATACATTTTTATAAAAATAATTTTATTAAAATATACATTTAGGTAAACTTTTATTAATAGCAGTAGATTTATACAGTCGATTCTATACAGTAAGGCTTGAAATCATGCTGAATTCATTGTTGTTGGCTATTCATATGTTATTCTTTTTAAGCTAATAGATGGTCCATTGATGCAATTAAGTTATGCATCTCTTGAAAAGGCTCATAGCAATAGCGATATAAGTAATATGCAACTCTATTTACCACTTTCACCTAGTTAAGATCCCATATTTTTCTATTAAATAGGTTGAAAATGACCAAAACCCAACAAGATTATTCTGTAATTTGCCTAATGTTTAAGTTAATTGGACATAAATCCAACTCGGGATCTCATAAAATTGACACAAAATGACATGATTGTCATCATCTAGAGTGTAAACTAGGCTTTAAGATCCATATTTTTCTATTAAATAGGTTAAAAATGACCAAAATCCAACAAGATTATTCTGTAATTTGGCTAATGTTTAAGTTAATTGGACATAAATCCAACTCGGGATCTCATAAAACCGATACAAAATGACACGATTGTCATCATCTAGAGTGTAAACTAGGCTTTAAGATCTACTTTCTAGTAGCAGTCATAAATTTATATCTGCTTATTATAATAGTCTATATGGACTATATATGGTGGGTGTTTTTTAAATAAAAGAGTAAGTATTTGAGTAAGCGTAATTATTTAAATAAATATGATAGTTTAAATAGATGTGATGGGTATTGAAACCATTGACCCAACAAGAAAGTTCATTTTCAAAGTTTGGCCCATATATCAGAGAAGTCCAAGAAGATGAATTGGTCCAATCAAATGACCCATCCGACGATATGCTAAAATTGAAGATAACGATCGAACGGTTCTTTCTTTTCCCATCTCAATGATTTTGGACAGTTGAAATCGTAGTATGGATAAAATTTTATCCATTTAACAATTTCCTAAATGGTTTTTTCAACAGTTGATAAAAAGAGTCAACTGCTCCATAATAATTATAAAAAGACCTTCTTTCTAGAAAGAAAAATGAGGTTTCTCACACAAATAAAATATCTCTCTTTCTCTTTAAGACGTTTCGAGAAAAGCGCAAGCTCCAAAATATAAAATTAATCTAATTTTTAAATTGCATCCTCGATTTTCTTCCTTACAAAAAAAAAATTATAATTTGAGTATTGAAGGATATATCGGAGAGCTAGTCTCACCAATCTCTTGACCGTGTTATATTACACATGATTCAAATTTGAATATATGGAGACTTGATCCACTTTATACAATATTTGGATCTCTAATCCGTTCAATAATCAAGATTTGAGGACTCAACATTGGTGTCGCATGTGGAAATCAATTAAAAGTTTGATTCACACACTTTTGACAATTACAATATGGTGAACACTCGAGTACAAGTTAGTGCCCCAATCAGAGACGCTACTTCATATAAAAATTACCCTCCTGTGGGCAATGGGATGGACAACCATCCTAATCTGTGTATACGCGTGTTTGTAATGAGGATAAACGACATCTCAAAAATTATTTAGACTATTTGTTCGCAATTGGAAAAGCGGCCAAAGGGGACGCCATCCTCGGCCTCTCAAACTGCCATGTCCAAAAGAAGGAATAGGGGAAGAAAACACCTCTCAAAATAGATTTGTCAGCATAATGAGCCTGAGATTCAAGTTGCGTCAAGTAACAAAATCTCATAACGACTTGAAAGTCCCTTAAGTTCCAGAGTTCAGGAAGATAGCCGAGGGAGGCGAAATCGTAGATATTCGTGGGAGCCCACTTGTTAGGGAGGGCCTTCTCATAATGAGTTCCCCCTAAAGGGTTGTAGTCATCCAATTTTGCAGACTGCACGGAACCCTTATGAATTGAGAGATTATCTCAATGAAAAGAGGATGACGGCTCCTCCCCAAATGGATGAGAAAGTTGAAAAGATTTGGTAGTGAGTTTTTGGAGAGGGTGCTGGAGGAGGAGCTGCTAATCTACGTAGATCACCATTTACAATGGAGATCAGGACGAGACCGCTTCCTCACAAATTTAAAATGACAAATATTGATGTCTACAATAAAAGTGTTGATCCTATGAATCATTTGGATTACTTCCAGATACACCTAAGCCTCCAAGGCCTAGATGAAGTGACGATGTGTTAGTGTTTTCCTTTGACACTCAAAGGAGATGCTAGGATCTGGTTTTATGGACTGTCAACAAATTCAATTTGATCGTTTGGTGAGTTGGCAGATAACTTCCTCTTCCAATTTGCTTCCCGTCAAAGGATAGATAAACAATCAAGGCACCTTGCTTGTGTGAAGTAAGGATCTAAGGAGAGTTTGAAAAGTTTTTTGTATCTGTTTATTGAAGAGGTTAGGTAGATTCTAAAACTTACCAATAGAGTTAAGCTTATTACTTTTTTATCTACTCTTGAAGGAGGTAGCTTCTTCAAGTACCTTGGACACAAGGAGCCTCAAACCTTCAGCGAGGTTGAGACCATAGCACAGGCATATATAGCGGCCGAAGAGGCTAATGAAGCAAAGAAGCATGACTGAGAAGAGACTACCCACTTGAGAGAGGTGGAAGGAAAAAGGAAAAATGGGGACCATTAACGTCCCTGAGAGCCAAGAAAACAGCGAAAGTTCGAGTAGATGGCTCAAAGGGAGTTCAGGCCTTTAAACTTGACTTCTTTGAATGATTCATGCACCAACATTATAATACAAATTCAAGATGAAAAATTTCAAATGACCAAAAGTATTGAAGAACTCTGATGGTTGTGACTGATCAAAATATTATCATTACCATCGGTGCGGAGGACATAGTATTGAAGACTATTGGACACTCAGAAGGGGATTGAAGAGTTGATTCGTATAGGCCACCTCAACTATTTCCTACAGATACCTGGATAGGCATATAGTGGAGCAGATGATGGTGAAGCCGACTAGCTAATGAATAAAGTGGTAGTTGGAGTCATGAGTATAATATCAACATGACCAGCCAAGGGCAACACTAGACAAAGTTGGAAATGACTGAAACCCAACAAGATTATTCTCTAATTCGGCTAATGTTTAAGTTAATTGGACATAAATCCAACTCGGGATCTCATAAAACCGACACAAAATGACATGATTGTCATCATCTAGAGTGTAAACTAGGCTTTAAGATCTACTTTCTAGTAGTAGTCATAAGTTTATATCTACTTTTTATAATAGTCTATATGAACTAGATGTTGTGGGTGTTTTTTAAATAAAAGAGTAAGTATTTGAGTAAGTGTAATTATTTAAATAAATATGATAGTACAAATAGATGTGATGGGTATTGAAACCATTGACCCAACAAGAAAGTCCATTTCCAAAGTTTGGCCCATATATCAGAGAAGCCCAAGAAGCTAAATTGGTCCAATCAAAGGACCCATCCGACGATTGCTAAAATTGAAGATAACGATCGAACGATTTTTTCCTTTCCCATCTCAATGATTTTGGACAGTTGAAATCGTAATATGGACAAAATTTTATCCATTTAATGATTTTCTAAATGATTTTTTAAACAGTTGACGAAAAGAGTCAACTGCTCCATAATAATTATAAAAAGACCTTCTTTTTAGCAGGAAAAATGAGTATTGTCACACAAACAAAATATCCCTCTTTCTCTCTAAGACTAATCGAGAAAATCGCAAGTTCCCAATTATAAAATTAATCTAATTTTTAAACTAAAGGCAAATACAGACGTGAGTGTCAGAGGATATATTTGGAAGTTAGTCCCGTCAATCCTTTGACCATATTGTTGTGTTGTATAGGATTCAGAATTGACCATATGGAGACCGGATATGTTTCATATAGCATTAGAATCTCTAATCTGTTCAATAATTAGGATTTGTGGATGCAGTATTGGTGTCATCTGTGATAATCGATTAAAAGTTTGATTTACACACTTTCAACAATTACAATATGGTGAACATTCAAGCACAAGTTAGTACCTCAATCAGACACGCTACTTCATGTGTCAATTGCCCTCATGTGGGCAGTGGGATGGATGACCATCCTGATCCAAGTGTACGAGCATTTGCAATGAGGATGAACGACATCTCGAAAACTGTTCAGAGCATTTGCTCGCGATTGATGAGCAACCAAAGGGGATGCCATCCTCAGCATGTCAAACCGCCACACCCAAAAGAATGAATAGGGGAAGAAAACAACCATCAAAACAGATTTGTCAGCATAATGAGCGCGAGATTCAGGTTGCCTCAAGTAACAAAGTTTCATCTTGACTTAAAAGTCGCTCAAATTCTAGAGTTCAGGATGATAGCTCAGAGAGGGGAAATCCTAGATATTCATGGGAGCCCACCTGTCAGGCAGGGCCTTCTCATTGTGAGTTCCCTCCAAATGGTCGTAGCCATCTAGCTTTGCAGATTGCACAAAACCCTTATGAGTCGAGAGATTATCTCAACAAAAAGAGAATAACAGTTCCTCCCCAAATGGAGGAGAAAATTAAAAAGATTTGGCAGTGAGTTTTTATAAAAGACGCTGGAGGAGGAGCTGCTAATATATGCAGATCACCATTTATAATGGAGATCAGGATGAGACCGCTTCCTCACAAATTTAAAATGCTAGATCTTATTGTCTACGACAGAAGTACTGATCCTATGGATAATTTGGATCACTTCTAGACACATCTAAGCCTCTAAGGCCTAGACGAAGTGACGATATATCAGTGTTTTCCTTTGACACTCAAAGATGATTCTAGGATCTAGTTTTATGGACTACCAACAAATTTAATTCGATCATTTGGTGAGTTGGCAAATAACTTCCTCTCTTAGGTTTCTTCCAGTCGGAGGATAGAGAAGCAACTATGGAACCTTGCTCGTGTGAAGTAAGGTTCAGAGAGAATTTAAAAGGTTTCTTGTACCGATTTATTGCAGAGGCTAGGAAGAATCTAAAGCTTACAGATAGAGTTAATCTTACTGCTTTTTTGTTTACTCTTCAAGGAAGTAGCTTCTTCAAACATCTCATGCACAAGGAGCCTTAGACCTTCAAGGAGGCAGAGAACATAGCTCTGGCATATATAGCGGTCAAAGAGGTCAATAAAATAAAGAAGTCTGATCGTGAAGAGAGTACCCACCCAAGAGCAGTGGAAGGGAAAAGGAAAATTGAGGACAGATAGGGTCCCTCAGAGCCAAGAAAGCAGTAGAAGTCCAAGGAGATGGCCCAAAGGGAGTTCAAACCTTTAAACTTGACTACCTTGAATGACTCACGCACTAACATCTTGATATAAATTCGGGATGAAAAATTTTTTAAATGACCAAAAGCATTGAAGATTCCTGATGGTGATGACTAATCGAAGTATTGCCATTACCATCAATGCGGATGACACAATATTGAAGATTGCCAGACGCTGTAGAAGGATATTGAAGAGCTGATTCATAGAGGACACATAAGATGCTTCTTGTAGAAACCTGGACAGGCGTCTAGTGGAGCAGATGATGGTGAAGTCGACCAGCCAAGGAATAGAGTGGCAACTGCAGTCATGAGTATGATATCAACATGACCAGCCAAGGGCGTCACTAGAAAAAGTTTCATGATGGCTGCTGCCTACAAGAAGCCAAGGATAGAAAATAGAGAAGAAGTTATTAGTTTTAGTGTTGAGGATATGGTTCATGTAACATTTCCATATTCTAACCCTTTGATTGTATCAGCGCTCATTTTTTATGGTACTGTAAACTATCAGTTAAAATGAGTGTTTATTGATAATAAAAATTCATACAATTGGCTTTATCTTGATACTTATTTAAGTTAGGACTAAAAAAAAGTCAAACAAAAGTAACTAAAAGACCTCATTATGGACCGGACAATGAGCCAGTACCACTTTAGGGAGTCGTCCAACTTGATGTCACTTTGGAAACTTACCCGAGGATTATTTCCAAGACTCTTTCTTTCTTGGCAGTGGACCTCCTATTGGTCTATAATGTAATTCTCGGACGTCCCTATTTAATTGCCTTCGGAGCTGTTATTTCCATTCCATTTTTGAAAATAAAAATTTTCACACAATTTGGAATTGGAAAAGTCCTAAGAGATCAAGTGGCCGGACGAACATGTTATCTATTTCAAGTCACTCAGACACATCCTCCCTAACCTGTAAAAAACCTTAATTTCCATGATGAGATAATGTTGCAGCAAGCTCAGTCTGGGAAATTAACCGACCAAATCCATCTAGATCTCAATGATCCCGAAAAATATGTTTAGATAGGAAGTTCTTTAACAAAACCTTTTCAAGACAAACTTATCAGTTTCCTCCGATAGAATTCAGATGTTTTTACTTGGATACCAAGTGATATACGGGGGATACCAATTAGAGTAATGGTCCATATATTGGGCCTAGATCCTAGTCACAAATCCGTTTCACAAAAGTAAAAAAACTATTCGATTGAGAGACTGATAGCCATTTGCGAGGAGGTAAAGAAACTTTTAGATGTCGGTTCATCAAGGAAATTCAATGTCCTGACTGGATTTCGAATATGGTCATGGTCAAAAAGAGTAACGAAAAATGGATGATGTGTATTGATTTTATAGATGTCTACAAAGTATGTCCAAAGGACAACTTCACACTATCGAGAATTGACTTGCTTGTGGATTTAACGTCCGAATATGAGCTTTTAACTCATGGATGCACACTCATGTTATAATCAAATTCAGATGAGCCCAGAGGATGAGAAGTATACGTCATTCATGACAAATCAATGGACATACAGTTATAAAGTTATACTCTTCGGACTGAAAAATATTGGTGTTACTTACCAATAGCTTGTCAACAAGATTTTTGAGGCTTAAATTGGATGGAATGTGGAGGCCTATGTGGACGATATGCTCGTCAAAAGAAAAGTGATCGGCCACCATATTCGAGATCTGGAAGAGACTTTCAATGTCCTCAAGGAACATCAGATGAAGTTCAATCCAATTAAAGTACGTTTGGAGTGGCCATTGGTAAATTCTTTGGTTATATCATTTCACACCAAGGGATTGAAGCAAATCTCAAAAAGATCAAGGCCATCCTTGATATGGACTCACCTCAGAGAGTGAAAGGGGTTCAGAAGTTGACCAGAAGAATAACAGCACTTTCTCGATTCTTAGCAAAATCAGCTGAGAAATATTTATCCTTTTTCAAGGCTCAGAGGGGAACCAAGACTAACAGTTTCCAATAGACGACAATTGTGAAGTAGCCTTTAGAAATCTTAAGGAGTATCTCTCCAACCTTCATCTTCTGACTTCTCCTTAAGAAGGTGAGGAGTTGCATTTGTATCTTGCTATGTCCGACATATTTTTTAGCTCAATCTTGATTCGATAATAGTACAAAAAGTAGTGACCTGTGTACTATATTAGCAAGATCATGGCTGATATTGAGACCAGATACTCTCATGCAAAGAGGATTGCTCTAGTGCTTATATATTCTGCTCCCTTTGCGCACAGCTCGCACTGCGCCGCTGCTTGCATCACGTTATCGTAGCCTCGGCCGACGACCGCTGTGGCCTCACCCGTGACCTCCATCACCGCCATTTACCTGTGCAGCCGCCGCCTCTCCCTCCTTCTCCCTCTCCTTCTTCTTCCTCCACCTGCGAACCCTAAACCCCCTCACTCTCTCTCTCCTCTTTTTCTCTCCATAACTCCCTCTTCCTGATTCCCATTCTTTTTTTTTCTCTTATATATATATATAATATTTTACTTTTCTTTTATTTCCAAATTCTAATTGGTATTCGGACAACAACACGGGTGTGTTTCAGACATTACTCCGAAATTTTGATCATTCATCAATTTTTTTGTAATATTCTAATTTATTTTGACCACATTCAAATTACTTAAAATTATAATTAATATTAAAATATTTCAAACGGGATCGAGGATATTGAAAGAGTCTTGTCTTCTGACCGATTCTAGTCATACTACCATATTGAAGAATGTCCTCGGACAATTTTCCTCGGTTGTCAGATTAGAGCCATGCTGCTGGATTGAAGAATGTCCTCAGACAAATTTCCTTAGTTATCGAATTAGAGTCATGTCTTCAAACAGATTTTAGCCATGCCGTTGGATTCAAGTAATGCCCTCGGGCTAGAACTATGTCCTCAGACAGTTGAAGGCTTATCTCTGAAAAAGAAAGTATGCCGTCAGACAATTGCTATTATCCCTCCGACAAAAATGTCACAACTCAGTGTAAGAATGCAGGTTCAAACAAGAACTTTCCTTGAAAATTCATCCCAAAAGGCTGAGTTTCAGACCTTCTAGTATGGGAGGCTAATGCTCAGTATTGATACCAATTGCCCAATAAAAAATTTTATTTTTAAAGTTTGGCCTATATATCAGAGAAGCCCAAGAAGCCGAATTGGTCCACTCAAAGGACCTGTCAAACGATATGCTAAAACTGAAGATAACGCCGAGCAATTTTTTCCTCTCTCATCTCAACGGCCTCGAACAGTTAAAACTGTGATATGGATAAAGTTCTATCCATTCAACAGTTTCTTAAACGGTTTCTTGAACAGTTGACGGAAAGAGTCAATTGTTTCATAATAACTATAAAAAGACTATCTTTCCAGTAGGGCAAAGGAGGATTCTCACACAAACAAAATATTGCTCTTTCTATCTAAGATACTTTGAAAAAAGCGCAAGCTCTTAAATATAAAATTAATCTAATTTTTAAATTGTATCATCGGTTTTCTTCATTACAAAAAGAAATATTGATTTAAATGTCAAAAGATAGACCGAAAAGTTAATCTTTTTAATCCTTTAATTGTATTCTTGTGTTGTACAGAATTTAAATTTGAGCATATGGAGACTAAACCTGCTTTATACATTGTTTAAATTTCTAATCCGTTCAATAATCAAAATCCAAGGATATCACCTTTTATCATATTATTTATAAAAGTCACTTTGGTTGTCCATAATTTTCAAAGTGAACAAAAAAAAACTCAAAGAAAAATGTAAAAAAATAGAAACTCGCAAATAATCAACTGTATTACTGAGGAAAATCATTAATAAGGTTTAAACAATATTATTTTCACAGAAAATTATAAATTTGATTTTATTAGTGTAAAATACAGTTAAATAAGGCTTTATTTTATCATAATAAATTCTTCAAAAAAAAAAAAAAATCGTACCTTATATTATGCATGGTGATATTTTCCTTGTATCACAGGAGTAGATGGGAATGCTGTCAACGTGTGTATTGAGAAGGGCAAAGTTCTTGAGATCAGCGGCCAGTGGAAGCAACAGAGGGAGCCTTCGACGAGGGACTGGAGAAGCAGTCGGTGGTGGGAGACCGGATACGTCCGCCGGATTGAGTTGCCGGAAAATGCAGACTGGAAGAAGACGGAGGCGA
>JAOVVI020010146.1:2300-13220 GCA_028571085.2 Nepenthes alata
CCGTCCTGTCCTCTTGGTTCGTAGACACACTTCTGGGCTTTTTACTTGGGTCTCTCCTTTGGGTCGTGCTTTATGGGCCCCTATATTGGGACCCAACAAGATTTTATTGGATGTATTGATTCACGTAAATTAATATCTGGTTATATATTTATGTTTACCGGTGGAGTTGTATTCTAATGGGGTGTAAAACAGATCCTGATTACTACTTCTATTATGAAAGTCGAGTTCGTTACTTATTTTGAGGCTACAAAGTATGGTGTATGAATGATAAATTTCATATTTGGATTTAGAGTTGTGGATTCCATCTTAAAGCCAATAAAGATATATTACGATAATTTAACTGCTATTTTTCTTGTTAAAAATAATAAAAGTAGCAATCGAAATAAACATATCGACATTTAATTTTTAGCCACAAGGGAGCGCATTAAAGGGAAGGAAATTACTATTGAGTATATTATTATTGAATTGATGATAACTGATCTTTTAATAAAAGACATACCACCATTAGGATTCAAAGATCATGTAGCTAGAACGGGATTAAGTTTCATTATATAATTTTTATTATATAATATTCATTGTATGAACAATGATAATTTAATGAAATTCCTATTTATTTGTAATATTTTTTAAAATTTTGTGTACACATTAGTTGATTATTTTGATAACATCATCAATTGTTTGACGAAGAGTAAATATAAGGTTTATTCATAAAGTAACGTTACCATATTTGGATATATTTTGAGAAATATAATATATTATAATATATGAAAGATATTACTCATTCATAGAAAACCTATTATCATGATTCATGTATTTATTTTTTAAGATTGAGGATTGATAGATTTTGGTTATCATATTAAGTAAAATATGGATCAAGTGAGAGAATATTGGTTATACAGTTTTCATAAAAAAAATCGGATGAGAACTAACAGTTGGTCTAATTTTCTGTAACCGTTCTTACACAACCTCCATAGTAACTTCCCATGAGATAATTGATGAAATTATCTTTATATATTTGGGTGATTTTTCTTTTGTCCCTAAATCAAATTCTTTGAGAATACACCATCGCTAAATGGGATTAAAGTTTGGAAGATCAAAAACCAGTGGGATAATTTGCACAGAAATCAGAGCAGCTTGCGTGGATTCAATAGCGGGAGGTTAATCGATCCTTAATTTTATTATGCATTCGATCTTTATATAGTATGATTAGAGCGGTTTATATCTAGCATCTTATACACCAATTTCAGTAAATTATTGTGGCCAAAGTAAGATGAAGATTAGTAGCCTCGAAATTAATTTCCTTCCACTTTTTTTTTTTTTTGGTTTCCACTTCACAGGAGGTCATTTACCCTGAATTTTCATGCAAATATGGCCCAAATTGCCTTTGAAAAAAGGGCATTTAAAAATGGGAGTAAGATTCATGAAAAAGATCATAAAAAAAGCAAATAAGGGTCAAATTTGGAATGTCGGTAAATACAGCATTTGGTAGAAAGCTATTCTGTAATAGTTAGTCATAAAATGAAGGAGTGAGCCAAAATCCTACCTGAGGCTCACATATTTGAGTGCTAGCCCATCATAGTTCCCACGGGAAGAAGAGAGTCAAGTATAAAGGGTGAAAACCCTATCTGTAGACAATGATCAACAAATTTTATCCAATCATGAAACACAAGACTCATAGATGGGAAAGAAGGATATGATCTCAACAAAATTTGGGTCGAACTCATTGACCAACAACAATAACTCCTATAAATGAATGGGCCAATCATATTAGAATGACAAAATTTATCATAAAAAAACATTCTTTCATAGGAAACCACTTGATTAGGCTCCCAAGAGGATGCCAAATATTATACCATAGAAAAGTATTTCTTCCATTTCCATTAGTGTGCTAGAAACATAGTTTGATCTTCCACCTCAATTGGAGGATCTTCCTCAGGCTCAATAAGACATTATAAGGAAATTGAACTTTCCAAAAGCAACAACCTCTAAATTAAGTTTGAAACAATTCTAACCATATAGAAAATATGGGGAAAGAGATAGCTCATTGATGGGTCTAGCAATACATGGGTCAGCTTAGAACCCAACTTGCAGAGAAAGAAGAGCCTAGAAAGTGGCGGTCGAGCAGAACCTCCTCTAAGCCCAAGAGTAAGAACACACAATGGTGGGCCCAAATAGCTCGACTTGAAAATATTTAGCAATGTATGGGCCATTAGGGTTGATCAATGGATGATTCCCATAGGTACAACTCAACCAGGACAACTTAACAAACAAGCCCATATGACCACTGCCAATGTGTGGTCCCTCATAACTATAGGGATAGGAATTGCATGCGACTATCACCAGTTTTCCACCCTCCTGATTACCTAGGCATAGACTCCCGATGGTGGAAGTACGATGGCGGCTTCCACAGAACTGCAAAACTGTAACGCTTGCAGCCCACAACCGTAGGGCCGTGGTATTGGCTACTCACAATCGTAGAGCCATGAAACCTATGATGGCTAACTAGTGCTTATTCTATAAACATATCCCTTCCTCCACAAGAAAGGGAATCAATAAATCAATCAAAAACTAAGACATTCAGGCATCATGAGAGAGAACTCTCCTCTCATAAGAAGCCACTCTTACAACTAGTGTATCTTTCTCTCTAAGCCACTCCCTCTGCGAGTGCATCATCTAAAGCCGCTCATCCCTCGAGCGCATCTACAGAGCTCAGTCCTCCATATTACATTCAATCCCCGAACGTTCTTGCATCTACGTATTTCTTTTCTCATCCTTCTATCTTTTTCAACCAAGTGAAAAGATTACTTATTTGAATATTAGAGAATATATTGGGAAGTGAGTATCATATCCTCTGACATCTCGTTTGTCTGTTGTGGTATGTAGAATCTAGGTTCTGAATAACAAATGCCAGACCCACTTCCAGTCGGATACCCGAATTCAGCGGCTCCCTAATTTATTCAACAATTTGAATTTAGGAATGCATCACTCACCAAATAAGAACAGAGATGAGAGCTTTGTTCCAAGATAGCAAGTTTTTAACTCCCAAACCATCTTTATTCTTAGGTTTGCTAATATCACTCTACACAACTGTGGATGAAAGCAACCTTTCTTAGTCCAATGCAAAAGGAATTGCCAAAGAAATGTTTCCTATTTTCTCATAACCTCTATGAGTTCCGACTTTATCAAAAAGAGCAAATAGTCAATGACTTTCAATCTAGAGGTAATGAGAGAGATGCCGAAACACCTAAATGGAAGTGTCCTCAGCAAGAATCTTATGGTAGAGTGAGTAGACTCTTTGGAAGCAGGGTCTTTGGAGCAAATAATGATCTTGAAATTATTAGACTTCACTTTGAGGCCCAAAAGAGTGGAGAAAGATAATAGATAGGAGGCCAGTAAATTGATTAGATGCATGTCAGCTAATGAAAATAGGACAACATCGTCAGCAAAGGCAAGCATCATTGTTTTGGTTTTATTGCAATGCCAATGATATTTGAACAGTTTATTGTTCCTCATCATTCTTATAATAATATCATATAGGACCTCTATAACTAGAGTGAACAAGTAGGAGGAAAGAAGATCCCATTGACAAAGCGCCTGGGCCCCCTTGGGAAACCAATGCTCTCCCCATTAACCATAAGTGAATAAGGTCCTAACCGGAGCTCTAATTCATTGAGGAAGAACTTCAGAAAATCCCGTGGCCTCCATAGCTGTAAAGATAAAGTCCTACTCATGTGTCATAAGCCTTGTGGTGATCAAGTTTCATAGCACATCTTAGCCAATCTTTATTAGAGTGATACTGATGTAGCAATTTTTGAACAAAAAGAATATTGTCTTTGATGTGACGCACTGGATATTGACTTTTTTTCCAGTATATGTCCCTTTGACTGTTTGGCCAACTTGACCGGTTGCTGATTGTAGATCTAAGGCTGACAGCTTGCCGGTTTGGTGAGTATTGACGGATTATAGGTTTGATCAGTATGAATTGCTGATATGGTTGGGGATAGATTGGTTGAAGGCTCTAGGCAGATGTCACTCTGATTGTTTCCTTCGTTTTTGTTACTTTACCTTAGACTTCATGATATGATTCATGGTACTCGAGGAATGCTCCAACGTCTTCGATCTAAATCTAAGTCGGTAAAACACTTTGAGATAGAACATCAGTTCTGTATTTTTTTCTTTTTTATGAATAAAATTTAATTACTTACCAAAAAAAGATTTGACGCACGAGAACAAAGGTCAATTGGCGGTTGTTGACATTAGATGAAGAGATAACTTTGATCCGTGATGAGAGAATCCTAGAGATACTCTTATAGGTAATATTGTAATAGGAAATTAATCGAAAATCCATAAGTTTAGCAGCCATAGGAATTTTGTAAACAAGACATATGAAAGTCGAGTTGATTTGCTTGAGAATTTTGCTTGTCAAAAAGAATTCAAGGGTACTTTTGGAAATGAGAAGACCCACCGTCTTTTGCGATCTCTTAAAATATTTGGCAGTCTCTAATTTCCTCCAAGGTGGGGATGGACGAAAAATTTGAATGAAAACAGTCAGGAACCGTCTTGCCAATAAAAGGATTAGTATCACAGTGGTTCAGAGAAGTAGATCTAGATGCCTTTCCCAGGAGAGTGTACAAATACCTCTCAGCTTAACGATGGACTTCATCCATGTTGTTCGTGGAGGAACCATCCTCTTTTATGAGCAAGAGGACCTATCTCTTATTGTTCCTCTCAGCAACTGATTTGAAAAATAATATAATGCATTGATCACCTTCTTCCAACCAATGAATTTTGGCACGTTGGCTGAAAAAAATCTTTCCACCTGTTACATAATAAGATTCCCCCTCATAGGAAGCTTGAAAAGCTCTCTCTGACAACCTTCAAGAGCTTCTTTAGCAGCCACAACACATTCAGTAATATTGCTTACCAAGGCATTCAGATCTTTTGGGCCTTCCTGGACTGACTTGAGCTGATAGACCAAAGGAACATAGGGCAGTCACTAAACGGTTTGTCCCATGCAAGAGCCACTATGGTTGAAAACATCAAGAGTTCATCAACGAAGTAATTGAATTTGAAGGGACACCTTCTAGAGTGTCGATCATCACCATACAAAATAATACAAGAGGAGTGATCTGATATGCCAGGAGGAGGGAATAAAGCCAAAGGATTGAGATATACCAGTTGCCTAGTAATTGTTAATAAGAATACGATTAAGCTTCCTAATGGTGAAATCAGCCATCTGCCTTGTATTGCTCCAAGTGATGAAGCCGCAAGAGGCACTAAGGTCTGAGAGACCACATTTTAGGAGGCATTTTTTTAAGGCCTTTGCAGAGCATCTATTGAAACCACCACCAAGGATCTCGTCCCTGGAAAGCACAACATTGAAATCTCCTGAAGCTTCCCAAAGCATATGATGGATAGAGTTGGAAATGGCTTCTAGAGAAAGCCAAAGACATAAACGTTCCACTTCTTTGTTGGCACCATACATGAAGGATAGTAACAGTGTGGTGGAGTTGACCTAGCTGTGCAGTAGACAATTTGGTTATCAATAAGCAGAAACTGAAGAGAGACATATTCAGGGTTTCATCCGACCCATATACAGTACACACCACTGTTGTAGTGATTTATGTCCCAACACCAACCATATGCAGACCTGGAGGATATCGGATGCGCATTATGACTCTGAACTTTGATCTCAATGATTCCACACACATGAAGACTACATTGTTTCAGGAAGTTATTAACCTCCCTTATTTCTATCAAGGCTTCTAATATTCCAACAAGCAATGTTGATGATCATTTAACAATCGAGATAGGGAAAGATCTTTTAGGCCCCTTTTTGTGATTATTAATACACTTTGGATTCAAAACAACCTCCGTAGGCTAAGATACCCCAACATACTGATCCTGACCACCTCCAGGAGTGGTGATCACATCTTGGCACTTGCTACCCAAATTCAACTTTTTGGAAGAAAGCTTGAGCCCTACATTATCTGAAGGGTTGAGAGATGGATCAAACTGAGGGAAATCAGTTCGGAAATCAGCAAACAAAGAAACACCAATTGCACTGGCAAACTTAGTTCAAACCATCTTTAGTCTAGAATGCAAGTGGAAGATTGAAAAGTTCAACCCATATAGGTGTTGGGGTTGGTCACTCCCTTGTGCTTGACTCAACAAACGGACGTCATCGGATTACACAGGTTTTGTGTGATGTTCGCAGTGCTGTAAATTGGCTGCAGCAAAATCCAGGAAGTCCATTTGCCGAAGTGCTGCAAATTGGCTGCAACAAAATCCAGGAAGTCCATTTGCCGGAGCAGGCAAATCTCGGAGGAGACTGTTCGCCGGAACGGCAAATCTTGGAGTGGCAATTGCCAGAGGAGCAATTGTCGGAGCAACCAGGCAGGGCTACAAGAATACGACCGGCTAGTGGTCGGGCAGCAGAAGCCAATCAATAGGAGGTTGACCACAGCAGAAGACGGTCAACTAGATGTTGACCGGTTGGGAGAAGAATTGTAACGTCCCCGGGTCACCCGCATGTAGATATTGTCTGCTTTGGGACGGGAGAACTTCACGGTGTCTCAAGCCAACACATGGCCCGCACGGTTTTGTTCCTAGCAGACGGCCTCCACCGCCCCCAAAACGCATCTACAAGGGAAAGGTCTCCACGGCTTATAAAGCACGCTTCGTTCATCTCCCCATCCGATGTGAGACACTACAATCCACCCCCCTTAGGGAGCCCAGCGTCCGCGCTGGCACATCAAACCGGGCCCCGGCTCTGATGCCATTTGTAACGTCCCTAGGTCACCAACATATAGATATTGTCCACTTTGGGCCGGGAGAACTTCACGGCGTCTCAAGCCAACACGCGACCCGCACAGTTTTGTTACTGGTAGACGGCTTCCACCGCCCCCAAAATGCGTCTACAAGGGAAAGGTCTCAATGGCTTATAAAGCGTGCTTCGTTCACCTCCCCATCCAATGTGAGACACTACAAGAATCCAATCAACGAAAGATTGACTAGCTGAGTAATGGCCCAAGGACATTGTGGGAAGCTAACAGCTGGTGTAGCGGACAATTGTCTTTTCTGAGTTGGTAGATGTGCAGACCATGTGCCGAAAGTTGCTTAGAAAGTGACAAAAAGCAGTTTGCAGATGGCAAAGCGTTTGATGAATGCAACCTGCAGAGTATGCGTGCTGTGAAATTCGGGCTAGATCTCCCTCTATAAAGTGCGGCTTTTAGAGAAGGAGTGCGTCAAGCCAGGGTATGAGAAATCACAAGGGGCGCTGTGTGCCAGGCCGTTTGTGTGCGGGGGTGAAACAGAGATTGACATTTCACCATACTTGTAAAATGTCTGTGAAACTTGGGCCAAATCTCCCTCTATAACGTGCGGCTTTTGGAGGAGTCTGTCAAGCCAGGGTGTGAGAAATCACCAGGGGCGTTGTGCGCCAGGCCGCATGTGTGCGGGGGTAAAACGGATATTACTGTTTCACTACACTTGTAAAATGTATATGAGTAGAGTGCACCACTAGTGAGAAGAATGAGAGGAGAAAAATAGAGAGATAAGAGGGAATGAGAGTTTCCTTACTCTTAGTTATTGTTTTTCTTATTTTGTCTCGGGTGTATAGCGGATACTCTATCTCAAAATTTTTGTAACCGATTTTACATAGTAAAATTTTTCAGAGTTTGTCCCGTAATTTTTTTTCCTTAATTCAGAAGGGTTTCCACGTTAAAATATCATGCATCTCATATTCCTTATGTCCACTAAATTGGTAGCTGTCGATGATGGGGGGTTCGGTGTTCTGCTGCGTTGGTTCGGGTGAATTCGGGTTTCAAACCCCAACAAATAGTATCAGAGTGGACGTTATGGTCAAACCCTTTTTAAATACTAACAAGTGGTATTAGATATAGCTGAGATCAGCCCAGGTCTGAAAAGGGCTACTTGCGGAGGGTGCTGACCAGAAAGTGCTACCTATGGAGGTGCTGACCTGCTGCCGATGCGTTGGGGTAGAGTTAAATGTTGTAGAGGAAAAGCCGCCGTGTGAAGTGCCGCAGAAGTGCAGCTGCCGAAATCTGTGGCTGTCGAAATGGAAATTTTGGCGTCGTCATGGAGGATCTTGCCATTTGGTGTGGCAAGAAAAGAAACGGTAAAAGTACAACGAACATTAGTAGGGCCAAGAGCAGAGCCAGCAGAACTAAGGGGAGAGCTGAGCAGGGCCAACGGCGGAGCTGAGGTGGCGAAGGAAAAATATAAGGGAGAATGATTCGACTACGGTGAAGAATTAAAAAGAAGTTGGACTACTCCAGGTTCACTGGAGCGAAAGAAGGTATTATTCAGGCTTGCGGAGACCAACCCTGGGATCCCAGTTGAGGAAAAGTTGCCAGAAGGCAGGCGATGACAGTTGCTGGGTAAAGGCGAGGTTTTACCCCCATAAAGTCGTGAGAAGAAGTTTGTTTGAGTTGGTCACTCCCTTATAGGTGACTCAACAAACGGATGTCATCGGATCACACAATTTTTGGGTGATGTTCGGAATACTGCAAATCGGTTGCAACAAAATTTAGGAAGTCTATTTGCCAGAGTGTTGCGAACTCGTTGTAGCAAAATTCAAGAAATCTATTTGCCGGAACAGGCAAATCTCGGAGGAGACCGTTTGTTGGAGTGGAGAATCTCAGAGTGACAATTGCCAGAAGGGAAATTGCCGGAGCAATCAGGCAGGGTTGCAAGAGTACGGTCGACTGGCGGCCGGGCAGTTGAAGCCGGTCAACGGGAGGTTGACCAGCTGGGAGAAGAATCCGATTAACAGAAGGTTGAGCTACTGAGTAATAACCCAATGACATTGTGAAAAGTTGATAGCTGACATAGTGGACAGTTGTATTGTCAAGGTTAGTAGACGTGCAGACCATGCGCCGAAAGTTGCATGCAAAGTGATAGAAAGCGGTTTGCAGATGACAGAGCTTCTGATACACGTAATCTACAAAGCATGCGTGCTGTGAAACTTGGGACAGATCTCCCTCTATAAAGTGCGGCTTCTGGAGAAGGAGTGCATCAATCCAGGGTGTGAGAAATCACCAGGGGTGCTGTGCGCCAGGCCGCATGTGTGCAGTGATGAAACGGAAGTTGCCGTTTCATCGCACTTATAAAATGTTTGTGAGTAGAGTGCACCACTAGTAAGAAGAAAGAGATAAGAAAAATAGAGAGATAAGTGGGAAGGGGAATTTTTGCAGATAAGAAAAATAGTAGAGTGATTGTTTTTATTATTCTGTCTCGGATGTGTACCGGATATTCTATCTCGAGATTTTTGTAACTGATTTTACAGTTAAATTTTTCAGAATTTATCCCGTGATTTTTTTCCCTTAATTCAGAAGGAATTTTCACGTTAAAATATTATGCATATTTTATTCCTTATGCCCACTAAATAGATAGCTGACGATGACGGGGAGTTCGGATTTCTACTACATCGAATTAGGTGAATCCAAATTTCGAACCCCAACAATAGGAAAGTTCTTATGAACATCCTACTAGAGAGTCATCCCCAGTTGCCAAACTTTAAGAAATATAGGGCTATATACGAAATTCCAAAGGCCACATTCACAAACCTTTAGTAAACTCTAATAGTCCGAAAATTTGAAGAAGAATGAAAAACATAAAAATTATTAAAATTAATTTAAAAGCTATTTAATAGATATTATTTAAATACTCTTTTAATGACATGTCTTCATCCATTGACTGATTGTTGTATAGAACGTATAAAATTAATATTTATATATTTCTGATGCGTATTTAGATTCAAATTTTAAATGGATTCGGATTCGTCTGGATAGTTTAAACCGACTTTGTTCCCTGAACGCGAATCATGCATACCACTAAAAAGAACAGGAGGTCAGCGTGTCGGCAAAAAGTTGTCCCATCAAAAATACTCCGACGCTCAAGTCAGTAACCAGCCTTCGAAGATCAAAAAGTAACTGGAATTGAGAAGAGAGAACGAGAGAGTATGTGTGTGGATATCCAGTTGAAAGAGATGCGAAAATCGTCGTTTTGAATCTGGATGGTGGGGAGGCAGCAAACGGCTGTCAGAAGCTCGTTGTATGCCTTAGGTTTGTTCTGAGTTTCAGCAGAGAATCGAGGATCGTCTCTCTGTGAGTGTTCAAGTCCTTTTGTCTTTTAAGGTTTTCGTGCATAACAATTTGTCTGTATTTGCCTAACAGAAAGCGGGTGTAACTTAAAGCGTGCATTGAATGAGAATTCAATGGCTTATTTGTGATTGAGATGACGATATTTCTCATTTGGAAGGAGTGATTCCCTGTGTGATTCTTGGCTAGCTTGCCTTTCGGAGCAGATGTCAGTTGCCAAACAGAGCAAAGTAGTTTCCTTTTGTGGCGACCAATAGCTTTCCAAGCTGCTCACATTCCTTTGGTGTACTTTATCATTGGAATCCCGAGTTAGCAGGAGATTGAAAAAATCTGGTGTCTTCCTTACGTGAATGGCGTCGATTTTGTCAATATCCATTTCGGGAGCCAGGTGGGATCGTGGAAGATGTGGGGGAAGGCCGTTGTTGACCGTTTGATGGATCGCGGGCTTAAGTGGGCCAGATCCATAGCTGTAGAAAACATCACTGTTGGGCCTAATAGTTACAGTACACAGATGGTCAACGTTTGAGTTGACCGTCTGTGTACGCATTGGCCGCATGGACGGTCAACGTCAGTATTGACCGTCTTGGGCTTCTCAGCTCTTGGGCCTGTTTTTCAACTGGGCCGTTAAAGTATTGACCGTCATTCTTGGACATCCGTTGAATTTGGATCAGCCCATTTTGGCATACCCATCAAAAGTAATAATAATTGTTTCGATTTGTCAAGTGTTTATCAACAATGCTGTTGAAATAGTCATTTTTAAAGGCACAAGTGAGATAAAAAGCAGATTACCTGCAAT